>CM067343.1:71570042-71577542 GCA_034190875.2 Urechis unicinctus | reverse complement strand
TCGGGATGGTCCTGTATCTGTAGGGCAGCCGGCTGATCCACTCACGCAATGTGGATAAAGTCTGGCTCATCGCCCACCAATACAGGTACTGGCTTATACTTCTCAAACCCCTCCACGTACGGGTTATTGGCGTGACGTGGCAATGCGACATCATGCTTATCCCCTTTCCAATGAACAGGTATTTGTCATAGTCGATGAGTAACTCAAGCTCCACGCCTGTGCTCTTAAGCAGTGCTTCCCATGACTGACCGGGGCTGACTTAGTAGTAGGTAGGGTCTAGCCAGTACTGCTTCAGACAGTTCTTGCGGAATATCTCAAACCCATCCGCCAGTAGCAGCACTTCGGTTCACAGGTGCAGGTAGTAGTCGCCCATGTTTCTACACCTGCACATGTCTCAGACCTTCTGTGTATGATTATAGTTTGCAGCAGATATGCCTTGCTCAGAGAGCTTGCTGTAGATCTCCTGGATTGGCGGCAGTGGGACAAACGCATCCCAACCGCTTTTAATCTCATAGGGATAAACACCCTTGCACAACAACAGCCGGCGCTTTATTTCATCAGGCTCAAGCTTGTCAAGCGAGGCCAGAAGGAATTGTGCTCTGTCAATGAAGCATAACTGTCCGATCGATAGGGATATATACTCCATATTGTTTGGGATGTAGTTGATTTGGCCTTCCACCTTGCTGATGGTCTGCATCAAGAGGTGGGATTCATAGCCCCGTAGGTTGTGAAAGACAACAGGCACGGCCGTTGTCTTGGCGTTATGAGATGGTCCAATGTAGTTACATGTTATATGCCAGTGGTTACGGACGGAGTCGCTACCTAGTTCCTTTTTACACACATGACAGAGGGTTGCCGCCTTGTGCAAGGGAGCAGGCAGTGGCAGCACTGCTTTGTTCTTTCACTCTTCCTGTTGCAGGGTTTGCACGAATTGCTCCAAAGTGTAGGAAGCTCTGCTTCCATCTCTGTACACAACAGGGGGTTTAAGTCTGACCGTCGCACTGGACAACTACATAGCCGTAACCGCATGACTTACTGTATGCAAGCTTCCTGTGGTGGAGCACAAGCTCATACAGAATCGCGACTTGTGTACTGGGTGCCGATCATGCTCTGGGGGTTACCATATTATACTCCAAGGAAATGCCATCAATTGTATAGCTGGCGTCGGTGTCACAGATTGCGCGAATCACACGGCTACAGTCGTTGAATGTCTCCACATTAAATGGTTTTGTAATTGCAGTTATTTTAAAACTTCTTGCTAGAATGGCTCAATTACGTGCTTTACATCAAAGTGGCATGCCTCAAGATTAACGATAACTATCTTATGCTAAAAAATTTTAAGGAGAAAAAATGATGGCGGTATCAATTTATCTAACTAAAAAACTCTGATAAAATTAATCCACGTTGCGTGAGCATCACACTGAAATTAAAAAGAGGCACTTCTTTGTGGTGTGTTTGGTTGTTGATGAACACGATGCGTGGCGCAGGGATTTGCGGCTCAGCAGATGGGGTGATTACAGTATTAATCCATGTAGAGTCCTCAAGGCTGTCTGTCAGCTGATGGGTATCCATGTTAGCTTGCTCCGTGGAAGTGCGCAGATGTCGATGATTTTGCCGATACACTCGCTGACCTGTACAACATTTGACCTGGGCCACTGATGATGACTGACTACAAGTGCACAGCACCACACCTTTGTGCCAGGCAACGGCGCCATCCTGACATTGTCATCTAGTGCAAGCTGTTGATGGCTTGTGATGGTAGTAAATCTGCTCGATCATATCTCTGGGGTTGAACTGTGCTGGAATGAGCAGGGATCCGATAATGAACAGTGTATTTCCGGGACGCCTGCCCATTTGGAATCGGGCTGGTGACAGGCCAACCTCATCTAGTTGCATTGTTCTGCAATCCAGCTGGGTCAAGAAGAATTCATTTGCTTTTTTCCACAGCCAGCTTCTTCACAGTTTGTACGGCCTTCTCTGACTCAACATTGGAGCTTTGAAAGTGAGAGCATATATTGTAGATTTGCAAAATCACTGAACTCTGGGGACATATACTGAGTCCCATAGTCAGTTCGAAGTAATTTTGAAATTCCTTGCGGGTTTTTATTACGATATCACTCCTAATATCTTTCAGTTCATCTACCTCGATGAATTGGGAGTAAGAGTCAATAGTTAGTACGAAGTTATTTGCTTCGAAGTCGAATATGTCAGGCATGGAAGAACGGGCATGGTAGTAAGCTTGGATGACTCTGATGGAAGACTTGCTAAACCTCTGCACAATTAAAACAATTCCTGATTCTCTGCTCAATGTCACTGTTCAAACCGGACCAGTTAACATCTTCCTGGGTTTTGCACTTCACCATTCATGTGGTGCGACTGATGCACAATGCCTAGTATGTGCGATCTCCTTGGTAGATGACCCAACCACAGTTCGCCACTGGGCCACGGGGAGTCCCAGTACGCCTGAATAGTTGTAAGCACGTCTCGACGTGGGTCTGGCTAGCCTTGCAGGATCAGAGTGTAGTTCGGACGAAGTACAATCTGTGTGCTCTCCAGTACATCAGTACTTTGCTGCAGAGCTGCTCGAGTTTGACGAAAGCTTGATTTTGAGCTGTTTGCAATTGAAACACGCGGTTCTATTAATGGTGCATCAAGTTCACTTAGCTTGGCAATGAACTTGAACAGGTAGGTAATTATTTCAGGAGCACACTTTACTCAGATTAGCAGTCCCACCCATCCGAAGCACCCTATTGGTGTATTGAATGTCATTAAGCTTGATTTGGAGGACGCCTGATTCGGTGTGCAACATAGAAAACACCTTGTCATCAGATAGCTCTGCCGCTACTTCCTCAATAGTGCGCATTAGGTGATGCTCTTGCTTGATGACCTAGTTGAAGTCCTTGTGAAGCGAAGCAATCGTGAAGTGAAGCTGGCGTGGGGCTGACCTACACCGTTGCTGTATCCACCTTAGTTATGAAGCCATCGTGGGGCGGACCTACTCCGTTGGTGTATCAACCTTAGTAATGAAGCCATCATTAGGCTGACCTACTCCGTTGGTGTATTCACTTTAGTTATGAAGCCGTCACTAGGCTGACCTACTCCGTTTGTGTATTCACTTTAGTTATGAAGCCGTCACTAGGCTGACCTACTCCGTTGGTGTATTCACTTTAGTTATGAAGCCGCCACTAGGCTGACCTACTCCGTTGGTGTATTCACTTTAGTTATGAAGCCGTCACTAGGCTGACCTACTCCGTTGGTGTATTCACTTTAGTTATGAAGCCGTCACTAGGCTGACCTACTCCGTTGGTGTATTCACTTTAGTTATGCACCCGTTGTGCTCAATGTTACCTAACCAGTCGATTATTTGTTGCTTTAGGGCTTCGTGCTGCATATACTCCCTCTCACCTAACCTGTCGATTATTTGCTCATTGTATCTAAATTGTGTTGACATCATGCCTTCCTACCCACTTACAGCTGCATGAAAATGTTTTGTTTTTGTCTGCTTCATTGGACACTGGTGTTTCACAATCAGTTTCTTTCATAGCCAAATCAGATTCCATCTGCGCATTGTCTAATCTCTCCCTGTCTTGTGCTTCTACATCATACTCAGCCAACTCTAATTCTGCCTCATCAGTTTCCATTTTTTCTGGCCCTTATGTGATTCTGATTCAATCTCATCATTTGTAACTGTGTTTGAGTTTTGAATCACAGCATTTGAAGCAGATAATTCTGGTTCCAACTCATCACTTTCCATTCTTTCAATGCCTTGTCTCACATCAGTTAACTCTGCCATCTTATTACATTCCATTTTCTCAGAGTGATGTTTCGCGGGATTTGACTCTTGACCTACGTTACCATCTGAACACGACTCTGTCATTGCTTCGCACAATTCTGCATTATCTTTGACAGTATCTGCTGACCAGGAATCATTGATGTGAATATCACAATACAAGGAATTGTTTGCTTTAAGCCATTTCAGAGCTTCCATGACGTTTGTGGGTCTTACATACTCATACATGTAGTGAGACTTGTACTTCAGTCTGCATTTCAGAAGGCAATCGAGAAAATTGTTGACTTTTGATGGAACATTAACTGCTGGCCCATGAATCGCATGTTGTCTACCTCGAGGCAAGCCAACCATTTTCATGAATGGAATTCTCTTCGAGATCAATATAACTTCCAATGTTTTGAGATCATTCAGCTTATTTTGGGTGTGTACACAAGTCAAGATTGTTAGCTTTTGATTGTGCTGGCTTCTTCCCACGCTTTAGTGTCAAGTGGCATGTTCTACAAATCCACTCTTTATTTCCAGCTGATACAATTCTGTTTCTAATCGATTGAGTCTTTAATATGGAGTTTTATTTGATCTCTCTTTTGCCACACTAGTTTTCATAGATGAAAGTCTTATTTGTTTTTTTCCCAGAAGATTCATTTGACCATAGTTCAGCCATATGACTTCTCACAGATTCAAGTCTAGTTTGTGACTGTTCATTAGATTTATTTGACCTTAGTTCAGCCATATGACATCACACAGATTTTAGTCTAATTTGGGTTTTTTCAGAGGAACATGTCCATCATGTTATTTCTCACCAACGCAAGCCTACTGTCTAGTTTCAGATGTCTCCTCACTTATCAATTGGTTCATATAAGATTTTATATATTCATTTCTATTTTTACTCATTTGTAATGGTTGAACTTTGGCTATTCCCTCATTTATTCGCTTGCTTGCAAGTCTCCTCAGTTTCCGTTCCTTTCTCTTTCGGTCTGCACTCTTTTTACCGCATTTACACATATCACAGTCTTTAATAAACAATATATAGTCGTTTTGATATGTAATTAAGCAAATGATTCAATTGACTTTAAGAGTGTACAGTTATCCTCTTATACTAATATTATTCAGTGGGTGTGAAAAATCTGAATGGAAATATATCCAAAACATCATAGACGGTGTAACAAATGAGTTCTGTACAATGAGCAGATTTAACGACTAATGCAACGATATATTTCAATAAACAAAATACAAAAGAAAAAGAGTCAAATTAACAAGAATTCGTTATGACTCACTGTTGTCAACATGGAACGAAGAATGCGCTATGACCCAGTGTTGCCAGTGATATACGTTGTGACTAATACACCGAATGACGCTATGATGGATACAAAAGGACACATCTATCAGAATACGGTATGAACCGTTCAAGACTACTATGGACTGACGCAATGATTCTTGTGCCTCAGAGCAAACTTTTATAAATGTGTACACAATAAATTATAATCAATGCAATGAAGACAAGCTCTTAAAAATAAATAGCAATATATTGAAGACTATATACAATTAAATATTCTTTTAACTTTCGCAAGCAATAGGCAAATAATTCACGCTGTTTCTGGTCGCTTCAGTCTTTCACATTTTTTCAATTTCACTTTTTTGTCGCATTATTGCGGGGGCTGATCTCCCGACGCAGCACATCCCAGGTTGCTTGTCCCCTGTGTTGGAGCCTAAGGATAATGTGGGGAATATACCAAGCTAACAAGATCCTGGAATAATGTGCGGTAAAACAACGAAGTCCTTTGTTGCAGGCAATTATACCCTGGCTGTAATGTTAATGTTGCCCCAATTAAGGGAAATGTGAGCCCAGTCACAGGGAACACCAGATTCGATGTATGGTCCTAAGAATTGGGTCTCATGTTGTTAGGGGCAGTGGCTATCGAAGGATGAGGTTTTTTTAATGGATGTCGATGACGTTACTTCCGGTTACGAGTAAAACAACGATATTAAGCTGTACAATATGAAGTTAAGACGTCGACGTTCCCGGTCGTGAATGGTCGTATTGTAAAAATGTTAGCACCTGAAGGTAGCCCATGCACTTCTGAACATGTAACTTTTTCATCTAATTGTATATTTCAAAGAATTTTTCTCACAAACTGAGCTGAAAGTTCAAAAACGCCCCCCAAAATACATTAACACCCCGATATGTTTGATAATACTGGGTCGATTTTGAAAATTTTGCCATGAATTTGTAGGTAACTTTTCTAGTAACATTTCGTTTGCTTAATATCAGCACGAATTATACGTAGTTTGCTCACGAATCGCAGTTCGCAAAACAGCTAAAATTTGCAAGAAATTTACGATCGCTTGTAAAATCGACAATATGCGATCGAGGGTCATAAAACGTAGGTCAAATGTCACCATGGAGAGCGTCAACCAAATAAGAATTCTTTTGGGGTTGCTGACCTCATTTCCGGTTTCGAACGAATCAAAGTTAAAATTTGACTGAAATTTGAAATTATCGCGTCGTTTGTCCGTTAAGTTACCCCATCGGAAAAATGTAATATAGTTAAGACCGTGTGACAGCTCATTAGAGGCTGCATCCGCATGTGCGGTGTAGTCCCTGACTGTTCAATCATACTTATATTTTGCATGAACAATATCATATTATGTGCCATGTGTTTTTATGCTAGCTACCTTGTACCTTACGGTAACTTACAATGGTTTTTCGGGAATATAGCTCTATTTCTATATTCCTGCAGTTAGAGTCGTTCACTTTTGTTATTAAGTAGTCTGGTGGTATTAATATTAGTTTTGTTTACATTTTCATTCTGCACATGCATTCGCTCTGGTGCTAGTGGATAATCATTGTGATAAGCATGTAACTCTGCAGGGCATTCCAGATTTTCATTTTCTGTTTGTAAATAGTGCGAGTGTGAGCGTGGTCGGAGAACTCGTGGTTTTGAATTCGTGGAGGCAAGACATAGTTATCTCGTCTCTCTCTCTCTCTCTCTCTCTCTCTCTCTCTCTCTCTCTCTCTCTCTCTCTCTCTCTCTCTCGATTTATTGAGTTTTATGGTTTTCTTGGTGTCCTATCCTGTTGTCATTTTGGCGTATACAAGAATGTGCCCCTAGCTGTAGTTGCCCGTCCCTGTGATCCTCATGTTGAGGATAGATCAGAGTATTTTTTAATGATGAGTTAATCTTATTGTGGTAACTCTTCTTTGCGCCTAGTGCTTTATTCAGTATAGATTATATTCCCTCACTTGTCGTTGGATTGTCCTCTAGGTTGTCTGTGTGTCTTTTGTATGTATAATAATTCTTAGATGTTGCTCTTGTCGTTGCTGTAAGTTTATATTTTAAAATCCTATAAAATCTGAAAAGTTTCGAAATTTTTGATACAGTTCGCCAAGTTCTTCCATGTATTCATGAGTAGTAGGAAGACGTGCCTCTACTCGCATCGTTTTTGATGCAAATTAGATCGTGTGTGATTAGGGTGTATGTACCCGAAGTCGCGTCGTTTTTTATGCAAATTAGGTCCCTTATTCTGCTGACGCTTTTTGCTGACAACGGATTCGGTGCGATATTTTGATGACATCATTCTATATTTGGAAAGTGTTTCCGACTGCTGAGCTTTGTGAGCTGATGTGATGAACGGGCGGTATTTGGGTGAGGTCATTCTATTTTTGGAAAGTGATCTCACAATCTCCTCTGTCGTCATGGTTTGCTGAGCTA
>CM067343.1:71494451-71569942 GCA_034190875.2 Urechis unicinctus | reverse complement strand
CTCTTGTCGTTGCTGTAAGTTTATATTTTAAAATCCTATAAAATCTGAAAAGTTTCGAAATTTTTGATACAGTTCGCCAAGTTCTTCCATGTATTCATGAGTAGTAGGAAGACGTGCCTCTACTCGCATCGTTTTTGATGCAAATTAGATCGTGTGTGATTAGGGTGTATGTACCCGAAGTCGCGTCGTTTTTTATGCAAATTAGGTCCCTTATTCTGCTGACGCTTTTTGCTGACAACGGATTCGGTGCGATATTTTGATGACATCATTCTATATTTGGAAAGTGTTTCCGACTGCTGAGCTTTGTGAGCTGATGTGATGAACGGGCGGTATTTGGGTGAGGTCATTCTATTTTTGGAAAGTGATCTCACAATCTCCTCTGTCGTCATGGTTTGCTGAGCTAAGCTAAATAAAGTGATGAGGGTGTATATAAAACGCGAGAGTGTCTCAGTTTAGTTATAACCATGGCTGGGAAACGGATGAGTGATGCGGACTTGTTAAAAGCCGTGGAACAGATTGATTCTGAGCAAGTGAAACCTCTATACACACGATACTTTGCACAGTATTCGATAGTGGTTTGGAATAAAGATATAGTGTTTTTGAAAAATAATTTCATGAAATGCCACATAGAGTTGGGGATAAACTGTGTATTGGACTGTGGTTATGAAATAGCTGCTGTCACAGAAACTTTGAAACAGATAGAAGCGGGAGAGGAGAGTCGTGTCGAAGTCTCTATTGGTGAAGACGTGACGATGAGTGTACGAAATCCGGTCCCTAAGGTGCTGATAAAGAAGAATCACGTGACAATGCGAATGGACAGTTACTCGTGGTATATGTCTGTAGAAGCGTGGGAGGAGTTAAAACAGCTCTACGGAACCCATGTGGCGAGAGGAAAATTAATGGAGGAATATCTCACGGTGGTGTACACAGACACGCTTGTCGATTTAATAGAAACGCTTATACCAGAAAAATGCCACGGATGTCAGATCGACCACCCGAGTCAGCGACAGCATAATCTTTGTTTGATGGCAGAACCTGAAGAACAAGTTCGGATGTGTATGGCGGATGCTCTCGAAGGTGTTGATGAACAATATGTATCAAGTTTATGGGAATTGAGTATAGCTTTAATCGACCCCTGCCCCTCGTGGTTGGAACGTAGCAAATGGTTGTGTGTGGACTATAGGAAATATTGGCTGGAGTCGGTGAAATCAGATATTGAAATACGTGTAATTAACAGATTGTGTAATAAATGAGTGAAAATACAGGACTGTTTTTGTTTCTTTTAATTATTATTTGGAATGTATGTTATAAAGAGCTCAAATTTGGTGGGTGGTCATTTATAGCTAAGACAGTCTGAGAGTGATATCAACATGACGGATGCGTAAAGCAGGTGGTCTGTTTTAAAAGCGATCGAAGCTAGAGAGTGTTTAATGGATCGTCAGTTAACTGCGTTCATATCTGAAGACGAGATGGATTAAAGTAATTATAAATATCTAATTATAAATATCGGTTAACAACAAGTTTACTGGCAGTAGAGTTTGAATCTTTAAAGCGACAACATGGATACTTGTGTAGAATGTGACGAATGTCAGAGAGTCGCTGAGACCCAACAACCATATAGACCCAAGTCACCTGCTCAGGGTAAACACAGAACCCTGAGGTTACGGCGTTGTCCTCTGTGTCAATGTGGGTTTGTAACAAAAGCGCTTTTGACCCAACACTTGAAATATCACTGTAATAATAAGCTCTACATATACAATCGAAACTTAAGGAAAACAACAGGCACAACAAAGCAGAGGAAAGTTGTGACGTAGTCGGAAAGCTTAACTTCCACGCTTGAATAACCTGTTGTGCGTGTGTGTGTGCGTGATTTACTTATTGTCGAATTCATGAAAAATGCGCTGACTACAGCTTAATTTAGTTGACACGTGATCATGAAAAAAGCGCTGACATTAGCTCGATCAGGGGATAAATAAGGGAACACGGACCGATTTTTGTTTCATTCAGGATGGGTGAGGAGAACAGCGAGGAGTATGATTACATTGATGGACCATTGTATACCAGTCGCCGTAGTGGTCGCTTTCAAATCACACAGTGGTTTAGTAACCCAGATGATTTGATCAATGATTTACACATTCGCGATCAATGGAGCAGACATAAAATAAAATTACCCTCAAATGCCTTTCTCAGAAGCGGGACGGCTCTTACATCACTCACCGTATCGTTGATTGACGTGGAAGCTGGCCAATCAGACGTCGACAATGCGATTGGTCGAGTGAAAGCCCCAGTCCCCTATATTGAAATTACCCGTGACCATGCGCTTTGATAGTTTCAATTGGTGGCAGCTCATAAAAGCTTACGAAGAACTAACAGCCCACAGACAAAAGATGGATGACCAAGGAACGTCGCACGATGGGTGGGATACCATAATCAGCTTTTACAGTGGGTTGATGAAACCGATGCTATCTGACATAGCTCAAGAACCATGCGAAGAATGTGGAACGGGGGTATGTCAAGCCGGGAACCAACAAAAAATGTATTCACATTGCGTTGGAAGAGCCTCGGATAAGGTGGATGAAAATCACGTCACTTTATTATGGCGCTTGTTGTGTGAGCAACACAATATGACTGAACTATGCCTCTAGAGAATATCGGCGTAATATGTTAGGTTTTTGTGTGACCGCCGAACACTGGCCTAAAGTCTTAATGGGGGAACCGTATGACTGTAAATATAACAAAATTATTAGACGCATGAATATATATGATTGGTGATTGAATAAAATGGTAATAATGTACTTGAGTTGAATTTCTTTTTGAGTTCTACTTATCACGACACTATCTACCTATCCTATCTATAAAAAGAGCAGGGAACTGAGAATGATAACTCGTGATAGCTGGTCCGAGCGGCTGTGGAAAAACTTACTTTGTGAGTGAGTTAATCAAAGGTAGTCTCATTGAGCCACCACCCGACCGAATCGTGTGGTGTTTCGGAGAGTGGCAAGCAATGTACACTCAACTACCGCACGTGGAATTTATAGAGGGGTTGAATTTTGAAACAGACCCTCAACAAAGAACCTTGTTGATCATCGATCATTTGATGGAAGAAACTGACGAACGCATCACTCGCCTATTCACCAAAGGGAGTCACCATGGCAATCTTAGCGTGTTGTATTTAGTACAAAATTTATTCGGAAAGAATAAAGAACATCGAACAATCAGTTTGAACGCTCATTATTTAGTTGTATTTAAGAACCCTCGGGACGCTTCACAAATCATGCATTTAGCCAAACAAATGTACCCGCGAAACATCAAGTATGTACAAGAAGCTACTTCGCAACCCCACGGTTATTTGTTTATCGATTTGAAACAGGCAACACCAGATCACTTACGGCTACGAACTGACATACTACGACCCAATCAAGTTGTATACCTACAGAAATAAATACCGTTGATCATCGGACGACCGCCATTCTTATCTTAGACATAGATCATGGCAGAGCGTCTCAGAAAACACGCTGATACATTACGAGTGATGGCTAAAGCCAAACCCCCTGTCAAAAGGGCTTTGATTCACATGGCTGACAAAGAATTAATAAATTGTCTATGTGAATGTGCGCTCAATGTTTTAAAAGGAAACATATCCTTGACTTCAGTTCAGAAGCGTAAATTAGCCCGATACAAACAAGGTCTGTGCGCTTTGATCTCACCTAAAACTAACGTCAAGAAAAAGAAAAGAGTATTATAAACTGGGGGTTTTCTCCCGGCGTTATTAGGACCTATTTTAGGTATCGCTAGTCCGGTGTTAGGCAAACTATTGGACTAAAATTATGGCTAAGAAAATGATGTTGGTTGATCCCCGGGTGTTGTCAAGTGGGCGTTATGATCAAGCTCCCACTGTCGACGTGTTATCCAACTTGGATGCGGAGATGAGGGATGTCCTGAATCGTAGTGATTTATCGGAGGAGGCTAAAGTAGAATCTTATAACCAAATTATAACAAAACACCGCCAGTATTACCGCCAGCACAGAACCCTGACACCTCACACGGCCTTAGCTAATACCCCGCCCCACACACCCAAACAAGAAGATGTGTCTATTGCGGAAGTTGTAGAAACCATCCCTGATAAATTTCAGAAAAAAGGGCGTTTGCTATTAGAACGCCTTCGAAAAAACCCAGACGTGGGTTGGAATGAACGAGGGGAATTAACGATTAAAGGACAAGCCGTTAGTGGGACTAACGTGGCGGATTTGGTTAACGATGTGTTGAGACGACGTAAACACTTTGAACCAGAGGGTTGGAAAAGATTTGCTGAAGCATTGCGAGACTCCAACATTCCTCAAGATTTAGTAGGTCACCCTGATCGATGGAACTATATCCGACAGGGTGCGATGCGAATAGATAAAAGACCTGGTGAGGATCCCGCCATGACACAAGCTTGGACGTCATGGAAAAGTTAAGTGTGTATTTCGACCCCGATATCGGGGATCGTATCCGCATCAGGGCGTTCCCCGTATAATGTCATCCAAGTGTCTTCTTGATTACGCAACGAGACCGACGGGTGCGCTTGATGCTGCGGTGATAACTGACGTTGTATCCTTTCACCAGCGAAGCCAGAACCGGTAGATAAACACTGGTGTTGTGTTTGGTAAAATAACGCCACATTTTAGTTTTTAACGTACGATTAAACTGTTCGACTATGCTAGCTTTGGTTTCTTCGTTGTGGGTGGGAAAAAAACGAATCCCCTGCTGCTTAAGAAATGTCTGAAATTTACGGTTGATAAATTCTCCACCCTTATCGGTCTGTAAACACAGGGGCTTCCGCCCTTGTTTTAATATACTCTCAAAGGCTCAAATCAAACTGTCACCCGTTTTATTTTTTAGTGGTATCACCCACACATATTTCGAGAATACATCGATATAGGTCAAGTGAAATTTCATGTCTTGGTTCTGTTTGGCTAAGCGAGCTATGTCCACTAAATCGGCTTGCCATTGATGGTCTTATGACGCGTCGTCATCGAAATCGACGACGGATGATGATCGACGGTATTTATTTCTGTAGGTATACAACTTGATTGGGTTGTAGTATGTCAGTTCGGTGAATAGGCGAGTGATGCGTTCGTCAGTTTCTTCCATCAAATGATCGATGATCAACAAGGTTCTTTGTTGAGGGTCTGTTTCAAAATTCAACCCCTCTATAAATTCCACGTGCGGTAGTTGAGTGTACATTGCTTGCCACTCTCCGAAACACCACACGATTCGGTCGGGTGGTGGCTCAATGTGACTACATTTGATTAACTCACTCACAAAGTAAGTTTTTACACAGCCGCTTGGACCAGCTATCACGCAATTAAAGGGGTGTTTTAAGGCTCGATCCATTCCTATACTGAGTTATCATTCTCAGTTCCCTGATCTTTTTATAGATAGGATAGGTAGATAGTATCGTGATAAGTAGAACTCAAAAAGAAATTCAACTCAAGTACATTTTTACCATTTTATTCAATTGTAGCGTGCAAGTGGTTTCTAAATAGCGAAATGGGATTGTTGTCAGACTTTCCGTTAGCTTAACTAGTTCTTATTCAGCGCAACCAGTATTACTGATATTACGAGACAGTATGTGCCGTTTTTGAGGTCCCGCTTTATAGAACCTCCAGACAAACCCTGACTGACCGAAATAACTGCAAACTAGTTCCACTGAATGTAACTCACCAGTAAAACTTCAATAAGGCGTTCTTGACAGAAGTACCAGTATTTATTCAGGCTGTGAAAATGCTAACTCGCTGCCTAAGATGCCCCAGCTTATATATACAAAGTTACGTGACCATGCGGTAATCCATGTGAAATGTTCACATCATAATAAGGGCATAGACATTAAAATATTGTACAAGTTATATGTTATATAAAAACACAGGAAACATCAATATACACAGGAAACGTCAATATACTTACACAGGAAACATCAATACAAAAGTACATTAAGACACAAGTTAAACAAATGAACAAAATATATTACACATCATTTCCTGCGGGACTCAGACCCCCCACCTAGAGCGGGAAGCAGTTTGGCGCGGAAACCATCTTCTGCCACACTGCCCCCACATTACTAAGTGTTTGGCCCAAACATGCCACCTACAAGCTTACACCAACACCTAGAAAACAAAATGTTTAGAAATAATCACAACACAATCTAAGTAGAGGTCTGGGTTGACTTGGTCTTTCTGCATATAACACTTGGTTTTGGCGTCCAGGCCGCTGACAGTTCATATGTTGTGCCGTTTGGTAGCACAGCCCTCTCTATCCGTGTAATGGTGCCAGCGTCGTCCTCTAGGAAGGTCAGGTGTGGATTGGCGCGGCGAGCTTCCAGCCAGAATTTTCTCAGCAGAGCCGCCTGTGGTGATGTATTTGTCAGCGATGGTGCTGCCAAGAAGAAAGCACGGGGGTCTGCCCATCTGTAAAGGGGAATCCCCAAAGGAGTTAGGGGGATCACCTTAAAGTCTACCATCGGGGTGACCAGTGAGTGGGTGGAAGATGGGGTACAGGTTTCAACCATGTCAGCAGCAGCTGAGGTAGATCTAGTTGAAGGAACACAAGTCGAAGGCAAGGTGGCTGCTGGTGGCGACAGTAATTCCTCAAAGGGGCTGGGTGAGCTTTCCTCCAGTTCCCACATGTCTGACAGGGGGGTCAGAGGCTGGAGAGAAGAAGCTGCACGAGGAGGGAAATCCACACCTGTCGAGACAGGTGGCTCCGCTTCCTTTTTATGCCCAGCCGAGTCAGTGGATGGGGCAGCAGATGTAGCGGAGGTGACAGGCATAGTGACTGCTGCTGGCGACAGCAATTCCTTATAGGGGCCGAGCGAGAGTTCCTCTAGTTCCCACACGTCAGAAAGAGGGGTAAGAGGCCTGAGAGGAGAAGAGGTACGCGGAGGTAAATCCGCTTCTCCCGAGACAGTTGGCTCGACTTCCCTTTTACACTCAACGGAGTCAGTAGATGAGGTAGCAGATGGAACGTTGGTCGAAGGCGAGGAGGCTGCTGGTGGAGACGGTAATTCCTGATAATAAGGGTCCATCGAGGAGTTCCTCCAGCTCCCACAGGTCAGAAAGTGGGGTTAGAGGCTGGAGAGAAGGAGAACGAAGAGGGTACTCTGCATCTTCCAAGATGGGTGGCTCGGCTTCCACTTTCTGCCTGACGGAGCGCTGGGCGGGAGAGGGAGAGTGCGGCCTCTTGTAAGCATTTGGGTGGCACTGCCTCACATGGGCCGACATCTTCCGGGATTCCCCAAACGGCAAACGGAACTTGCAATGCTTGCACAGCCTCCCCTCGTCGTGTGTCTCAGCATTGTGAAGCTTGAGTGCCCT
Source organism: Urechis unicinctus (assembly GCA_034190875.2). Lineage (NCBI taxonomy): Eukaryota > Metazoa > Annelida > Polychaeta > Xenopneusta > Urechidae > Urechis > Urechis unicinctus. The sequence goes on along the minus strand of CM067343.1, from coordinate 71,562,590 downwards.
CCTACTGGGCAGCATCAAGTTTCACCTCTTACAACGGCTCGCTCTACCCGACATGGCTGCACACATTAACACATGCGTGAATGGCAAACGGCCCACAGCTTTTTAATGCACCAGAGGTCATCACTCTTAGCCTCTAGATAGGCTTTAATGGACCTCTACTTAGACATCAATAAAACAACTAACAGTATTAACAATACTAACTAACGACAACATGCCATCAGTGTAAACAAAACTTTGAATGCGAATGGTAGACCCCAAACCCGACTGAGGATTTACTCATTCCTCAAATGGCCATGCTACCACCCCAATATATCTGGAGGCCTGACGTTCCTCCGCGTACGAGTTCCCCTATTGCTTATCACAGATTCCCGTACAATTGGCGGGGGATCACTCGGCCACTGTCAGACTCAGAAGTTTCAGTTTCCCTATCTGTATGTGCCTGATCAATGGCTTCATTCCTCAGCCATGAAGGCGGGTGATCAGAGCCCCAATATTGTTTTCAGTCATTCACATGAACAGTAACTTCTTTTGACCTTGGTGCCTTTTTCAAGGTGCAAGTTACTGCATTTGGTTTGGCAGTGACCAAGAAAGGGCCTTGGTAAGGAGAGGCTAGCTTATTGCCAACAGTGGCCGGAGGATAGTACCTCAATACCCAATCCCCTATACTAAACTCTCTAGGGGAGGACTTAGTATCATAGTAGGCTTTCTGCCTAACTGCAGCCTTGCCCAACTGCCGCCTAGCCCGATCACTGTTTGCCTGCAGAGCTTCCCTCACCCATTCTACGTACTCACTAGTACAACGGGGCCATCTGGGGGTGTATATAGTAAGTCAACGGGGAGAGTTATCTCCCGCCCAAAAATCAGGGAATTTGGAGTGCATCCCGTGCTGTCATGTGCCGTGGCCCGGTATGCGCACATCACATATGGGAGGTGGTCCTCCCACTCTTCGGGTTGTCCTGGCATAGCTTGGTAAGTAGATTCAAGAGGGTTCGGTTAAATCTCTCTCCTTGCCCATCTGACTGGGGGTGGTATGGGGTGGTTCAGGTCTGTTTTATCTGGAGGAGCTTGCAGAGCTCTTTTGTTAGTTCAGCCTGAAATTCTGGACCCTGATCTGAGTGTAACACTAGTGGCGTACCGAATCTACAAAACAATTCGGTCACCAGGGTATCAGCTACAGTGACAGCCTTGTGGTCATTCAAAGCGAATGCCTCTGTCCACTTACTAAAGTAGTCGCTGACAACTAAGATGCAGGTTTTGCCAGTTGAGGAAGGGACAGGAAGGCTAAGGATATCCATGCGTTCCCAGGGTGAACCCACCGGACATTGCTGGAGGGGAGCCCTATGGTGTCCTTGTCTAGGATTCCGCAACTGACACTCTACACATTTCCTGCACATTCTATCTACATCCTCCCTCATGCAAGGCCACCAGAGCCTTCTTTGAATGCTATTCTGGGTTCTCCTAATGCCCATGTGGGCAGCCATTTTGCTACTGTGTAAGAAATCAAATATTTCCTTCCTGATAGCCCGAGGGATGACTAAACGAGTGGGCACATGGCCCTTCCGATACAGAATACCATTCTCGACATGAAGCTCTTCAAATACCTGCCACAAGCTTTTTGTCATGGAACAATTTGCCCCAATAGCCCTCCACTCTGGTTTCACTCCACTTTGTACCCACTTCAAAGCTTCGACTATTGCTGGGTCAGCTTGCTGCCACTGTCTGATATCTGAATCCGACAACGACGACATCCATCTCTCATTAGTGTTATTTAAGGCTCTAACACACTCTACTGCATTGTCAGGCGCCCGACTACGAGTATCTAGCTCTGAAGGTACGCAGGTTACAGCCTCCCTCTCCTCTAGCTGAGAGCAGCGCCGACAGTCAATCTTTATTCCAAACCACTATCGTTTCACGGCTTTTAACAAGTCCGCATCGCTCATCCGTTTCCCAGCCATGGTTATAACTGAACTGAGACACTCTCGCGTTTTATATACACCCTCATCACTTCACTTAGCTTAGCTAAGCAAACCATGACGACAGAGGAGATTGTGAAATCACTTTCCAAAAATAGAATGACCTCACCCAAATACCGCCCGTTCATCACATCAGCTCGCAAAGCTCAGCAGTCGCAAACACTTTCCAAATATAGAATGATGTCATCAAAATATCGCACCGAATCCGTTGTCAGCGAAAAGCGTCAGCAGAATAAGGGACCTAATTTGCATCAAAAACGATGCGACTTCGGGTACATGCACCCAAATCATACACGATCTAATTTGCATCAAAAACGATGCGAGTAGGGGCACGTCTTCCTACTACTTTCATGGGCCTCTTGTCAACTTCGCGAATCCCTTCGGCACCGGATGTTTGTTTACATTTTTGTTTTGTTTCGCGATTCAGGTCGCAATTTTTGATAATTTCAATGGATTTTTTCTTCATTAACTTGACGAATTCGCATTCGCCAAGTTATGTTGGTCAGTCGCGTTTGTGGCTATGTTTGTTTGTTAACAATTTTTGTGATGCGATACAGGTCGCAATTTTTTAAATTTTTCAAAATTTGTTTTTGCAGTTTGTCGGTACCAATGATGTTCAGAACCCAGAGATTTTGTTTTGATCTTGACCTGAAACTAAAGTCAAGGTCATGGAATTTGTGAAAAACTAGTATCTCGAATAACTCCGTTAATAATGGTCGGATTGTTACATAATTTACATCAATGTGTAGCTCATTCTAATTGCAAACGTTTTTAATATGTATGTGGCAATTGTACCAACTGTTTTCCCAAGCGCCTAAAGTCGAAAAATCGTGGTATCAGACCAAATGTCAACAAGTGTGTCATGAATATTTCGAACGCTTACAAAAACCGTCAATATATGTCCTATGGTAATAAAAAATGGTCCACATGTTCTCCGCAACATACTAAGACGTATCCTAAAATATCGTGGATGTCGATGACGTCACTTCCGGTTACAAAAGCATCAAAGTTTTAAAAAAATGACACAAGTTCAATGCTCAATACGTTCATGCTTTAGAATTCTATTTTGACACAGTTGACATAATCTGATAAAATAAAGTACTTATAAACTTTTTCTATATATTCTTAGTTGTATATAATGCATTGTTAAAAAATATTGTGGTTGGTCGAAAATTTATGGTACCAAAATCTCTCAACTTTTTAATTTCGCAATTAATTCACTAATAATTGTCCGATCGTAACAAAATGAACATTTTCTAAAAGCTGATACAATTACCAAACTATTGACATATGCTATCAAAATATCCGTCGTTTTCAAAGCACGTTGAGCTGAAAAAGCAAATATCAGTTCCATAGTCATAATAATTAGCTCAGATGTTGACATAAACAGCGCAAATCTAATCCGCAATTTTTTTTATATCGGCGGCCTCGAATGAATCAAAGTTAAAACGGGACTGAAGTAATCGCGTTATTGGTCCGTCGTGATTGGTCGTATCGTGAATTTGTTTACAATCGAAGGAAGCCCATTCAATTCTGAACATAGGTGTAAAATTTTCTGCGCTAAATATTAGACAGTTCTCTCACAAAGTAAACTTGAAGTACATCGGGCATCACTTCTGTTGGCTCTTCACTTGTTTGTTAACAACAGCCGGCCTCTCCCGCGTTGGAGATGTTGTACATATTGTGAAAGGTCGTTGAGTTTAGCACCCATCTTCTGTTACCGTGTGTCGTGGTCATATTTTGAAGCAGTTTTTTTACGCTATAATTGTCAGCCAATAGCGCGCTGGGAAAGTGATATGGGTGGCTTTGAGAGAGGTCGTCAACATCCTATTCAGCTACTGTCGCACGTGGACACAATGCAATGTCAGTCATGGTTATGTTAGCGCGCTACGTGTTGTTTGGGATGACGGTCATGAACTTAGTGGTGCGCGTGGATGGATTGTTATAATAGTTTTTACTCAACTGTCATGTCTCCCCAATTCTTCTTACCACTTTATCCTAGTGTATTTTCTCACCCGTTGTTTTGGACATTTCTTCTAAGATTGATGGGGAATGATATCCACTGGACTTTTTGAAGCCGGGTGCTTTGAATATTTTGGGGCCATCTCGCCTTCGCATTCGCCAAGTTTTGTTGGTTAGTCGCGTTTGTTAACTTGGCGAATCGCTTCGCCAAGTTATCTTTGTTAGTCGCGGTTGTCATTGTGTATGTGTGCATGTATGTATGTAAACAATTTGTGATCCGCGATACATTTCTTGAACTGTTTTTAACTTGGTGAGTAGCCTCGCCAAGTTATGTCGGTTAGTCACGTTTGTCATTATATATATAAATATATATATATATATATATATATATATATATATATATATATATATATATATATATATATATATATATATATATATATATATATATATATATATATATATATATATGTGTATGTATGTTTGTATGTATGTTTGTATGTAAACAATTTTGTGATTCGCAATACAGGTCGCAATTTTTGTAGTATGTATGTATGTATGTATGTATGTATGTATGTATGTATGTATGTATGTATGTATGTATGCATGTATGCATGTATGCATGTATGTATGTATGTATGTATGTATGTATGTATGTATGTATGTATGTATGTATGTATGTATGTATGTATGTATGTATGTATGTATGTATGTATGTATGTATGTATGTATGTATGTATGTATGTATGTATGTATGTATGTATGTATGTATGTATGTATGTATGTATGTATGTATGTATGTATGTATGTATGTATGTATGTATGTATGATGTATGTATGCATGAATGCATGTATGCATGAATGCATGCATGTATGCATGTATGTATGTATGTATGTATGTATGTATGTATGTATGTATGTATGTATGTATTTTTGTATGTATGTATGTATGTATGTATGTGCGTGCGTGCGTGCGTGTATGTATGTATGTATGTATGTATGCATGTATGTATGTATGTATGTATGTATGTATGTATCTATGTACGTATGTACGTATGTATGTATGTATGAATGTATGTATTTATGTATGTATGTATGCATGTACGTATGTATGTATGTATGCATGTATGTATGTATTTATGTATGTATGTATGTATGTATGTATGTATGTATGTATGTATGTATGTATGTATGTATGTATGTATGTATGTATGTATGTATGTATGTATGCATGTACGTATGTATGTACAAAACGAAGAAGGCAACGAGAAACACTAGTGCTATTTATGCATGCAGTCATACATTTCAGAGAGTAAATAATGACATATTTACAAGCTCTGTGCATTGTATAAACCATCACGCCGAACAAGAGGAATAATTTATCTCTGTAACACACAGCTTTGTTCTCGTGAACCCTAATCGAATTTGATTTGATTGCATTGTTTTACTAGTTCCCTTAGTCACGTTTGTCATTATATATATATGTGTGTATGTATGTTTGTATGTATGTTTGTATGTAAACAATTTTTTGATTCGCAATACAGGTCGCAATTTTTGTAGTATGCATGTATGCATGCATGCATGCATGCATGCATGTATGAAAGTATGTATGTATGTATGTATGTATGTATGTATGTATGTATGTATGTATGTATGTATGTATGTATGTATGTATGTATGTATGTATGTATGTATGTATGTATGTATGTATGTATGTATGTATGTATGTATGTATGTATGTATGTATGTATGATGTATGTATGCATGCATGCATGTATGCATGCATGCATGCATGTATGCATGTATGTATGTATGTATGTATTTTTGTATGTATGTATGTATGTGTGTATGTATGTATGTATGTATGTATGTATGTATGTATGTATGTATGTATGTATGTATGTATGTATGTATGTATGTATGTATGTATGTATGTATGTATGTATGTATGTATGTATGTGCGTGCGTGCGTGCGTGCGTGTATGTATGTATGTATGTATGTATGTATGTATGTATGTATGTATGTATGTATCTATGTATCTATGTACGTATGTACGTATGTATGTATGTATGAATGTATGTATTTATGTATGTATGTATGCATGTAGGTATGTATGTATGTATGTATGTATGCATGTATGTATGTATGTATGTATGTATGTATGTATGTATGTATGTATGTATGTATGTATGTATGTATGTATGTATGTATGTATGTATGTATGTATGTATGTATGTATGTATGTATGTATGTATGTATGTATGCATGTACGTATGTATGTACAAAACGAAGAAGGCAACGAGAAACACTAGTGCTATTTATGCATGCAGTCATACATTTCAGAGAGTAAATAATGACATATTTACAAGCTCTGTGCATTGTATAAACCATCACGCCGAACGAGAGGAATAATTTATCTCAGTAACACACAGCTTTGTTCTCGTGAACCCTAATCGAATTTGATTTGATTGCATTGTTTTACTTGTTCCCTTATCTATTAAGTCACTCACCAGCTGTTGGAGTGTGACTTGACTTCATGACTGCGGAATAAAGATTCAAGTCGTCGTGGTCGGTGTACTAGCAATCACAGTTTGTCATGAAACGTGTGCTTGGTGTTGCTACTTAATTCTTCTCAGCTTGCGTTTGAATTTTTCAGCTCTCTTGAGCCCAGCCTGCCACAACATACCAACAACATGTATAGATGCGTCCACCTGATGCGGTTCTTCTTTGTGATGCTTGTGAGTTTTACTGCGGTCCTCCTTCAAGCAGCTGTCATTGACAGAAACGCACTTGAGGTAACATTGGCTTTGGTTTGAAAATTTTGTGTAGCATGCTGGTTCTCAATGTAATACTTACAGTGGTAGATGAACTCATTGTTTATTCAGCAGCCATTCTCAAACAAAATAATAACCATAGAGTTGTGTAAGCAAGCATTATTCCAATAACGATCATTAATTCGTTGTTTTTTATTGCTCATGCTGTATTCAACGACAACCAGATGAAGGACGGGGAGCTTTCTGTCGATTGCTGTTGGATTTGCCGTGCTTATTGTAAGTGAAAATTTCTACTTTCTGTAAACCGCAACAGCACTCTAAATGCACCAGAATGCTTGTTTTTTTTAATGCGTCTATTGTAAATTTATGAAAGCACCTCATCTGTGGTATCTTATTTGAGGTGTAACTAACAGTCAAATTAACATACATGTTAGTCAAAACAAACTAGGTTGTGTGCGGCATAGCCAGGATAAAAGCGGTTCGGGTGAGTAGCAATCACTGAACTGTCTGTCTCGGTGATGGTTGCTTAATGTATCCCTACCAAATCCACTTGTGATGGCGGCTGAGGAGCGAGCGCTGGATGTAAGCCGTTTTATAAGTGGGGCTGTTTTGAAGCATCACGAGGCATACCATTATAATTAAATGTGCCTTTAATCCTCCGACACTCTTTGTGGTTTGTGTTAATATCAGTTTAACGTAGGATACTCTGATTTTCAAGTTTCTTTTCGGATTCGCCTTTTTGTATCTGATTTTGATGAACTGCTTGAAATGAGCAATGGCATATAATTTCTATGTTGCTTCTTTGTTATTCTCACTCTTGGTGCAGGTTCAATATTGGTTTACATTTTTGTTTTCCTCTCCATGTTTCACAGAGCACATGTATTGCTCTCTCACAACGAAGCAAATATAGACTCTTCATTTCAAAGTGGCATCACTAGCAACATCTAACCGGCGCATCAAAATGGACGCATTCAACCTACCAGCGCTGATTCTGACGTAGGCCATTGCCGTCACCCAGAATTAAATGTTTTGGATGACACAGATTAATTGTGGTCTACAGACTTTGGTGACGGGGTTAAAAGGTCGATGAGGCAACACGTGGTCCACGATGCAGCTTTCCAGTTTATTAATCCATACAAGCGTTATATATTATAACCCTGTCGTATCAATAGTCTTGCATGGTTGTATGGAGTCAACATTTATGGAATACAGATTGTAAGAGGGATTATCTAAGTGTATGCATTACATTTGAATGTTCGTATGTTTGTGTGGGTATGTGAGTGTGTGTGTTAGTGCGTGAGTATGATGGCATCAGACCAACTTGCATACAAGGCCGCACCCATTAAAACTGTAGACAATATAGCCATTTGATCACTGGATGTTTCATGAATTAAAATATTCCCTAAACTTGGGATTGTAAGGAGAAAAAATGAAAAAATAATTGTTTTTCAAATGCAAGCAGTGTAATTAAAAGGAGCCTCTCACCGAACTGATGGCATGTTGATAATTCTAATAATAGACGTTGTAGTTTAAGCAGTTAGCACACAGTATCAACGATGTCATCCAAGGCTGGAATATCGGTATTAATCGCTGTACTGTCATGATGTCTCTTACAGAGAAATATGGCGTCTGTGTCACAAATGAGGTTATTCCACGTCCAGCCCCAGTTCGAAAACACACTGTTGCACTTTTCTGTGCCAATGTGGTTTGGCTCGCCATGATGCCAATTGGTAAATCCAGATGAAAAAGGAGTGACCACCGGGTGTGTCCAGACCCAGCAATCACCCGTAACTTCGTAGCCATCCGTCCAAATGCTGCCGATACCTCCTGGCAACACATTAAAGCAGGAAGAAGTAGCTGCAAAAATGGACAATTTATGCTGTTGCGACTGAATTAGCGTCAAAACATCATGTATTAGTAAGTTTGTAATGTTAGTACTCATTAACTAACATTACCCAAGGAATATGAATTCGCTAACGGGGATTACCCGGGCGACGGGTTGCTACGCCAGTCAGCCAATTCGCTAAGTGTCTCTGCTCTGACTCTGATTCTATCCTGGCCAGGTAATAGCCACATTGATGACAGCGTCTCCGTGCCTCAGACCAGGTGAGCGCTTTGAATATAAGCAGGTAGCTGTAGTCGTCAAAATCGTGCAGAACTCCATTGATTCCACAAGCTACATTATCGTACAGCACACAGGTTAGATAGCAATAATACCTGGCTAACACATACCCCCTATCTCTCGCCTGAATGGGAAAAGACATCAATTGAAGCATATTAGTTTTCCAAATTTTTTTATAGACGAGACGTGGTCAAAAATAAATAAAAACAAGATGCGATACAAAAGAGGCAGGAATATTTTAATTCACACTCACAAACTGCTTCCTCCAATTCCAGTTGTCGGACGCGAACGTCTTCAAGTTTAGACGCAATCGCATCCAATTTATGTAGAACGGAACTAGAACGGCTGATATCACAGGCCGATCTCGCTCCATTTGCTTTGCAGAAGGCTGTTGGTTGCCCCCATGAAATGCCCGGAACTACTACCCATCAAGATCCATGTGAAAAGGAAAATCTGAAGCAAACAAACAAACAAACACATACACTTGTCAATATGAGCATATTGAAACGATGGTTAATAGACTCGAATAATCAATATGCTCTCCAAATCGTTAATATTCTATAGAACTAATCTTAGCGGGAGACTTACCTCCATGGCTGTGTAAAAAATGAAGCGAGCTCAGCTTGGCAACTGACATCGACGTATACACATCCTGTTAACACAAGCCGTAAATGTTACATCAATACTTCAAAGAGATAAACAGGGATATTGGATATTTAAAGTGCCCCAAGTTTTCGGATGCATGTTTATATCTCTGTATGTATGTATGTATGTATGTATGTATGTATGTATGTATGTATGTATGTATGTATGTATGTATGTATGTATGTATGTATGTATGTATGTATGTATGTATGTATGTATGTATGTCTGTATGTATGTATGTATGTATGTATGTATGTATGTATGTATGTATGTATGTATGTATGTATGTATGTATGTATGTATGTATGTATGTATGTATGTATGTATGTATGTATGTATGTATGTATGTATGTATGTATGTATGTATGTATGTATGTATGTATGTATGTATGTATGTATGTATGTATGTATGTATGTATGTATGTATGTATGTATGTATGTATGTATGTATGTATGTATGTATGTATGTATGTATGTATGTATGTATGTATGTATGTATGTATGGATGTTTCATGAATTAAAATATTCCCTAAACTTGGGATTGTAAGGAGAAAAAATGAAAAAATAATTGTTTTTTCAAATGCAAGCAGTGTAATTAAAAGGAGCCTCTCACCGAACTGATGGCATGTTGATAATTCTAATAATAGACGTTGTAGTTTAAGCAGTTAGCACACAGTATCAACGATGTCATCCAAGGCTGGAATATCGGTATTAATCGCTGTACTGTCATGATGTCTCTTACAGAGAAATATGGCGTCTGTGTCACAAATGAGGTTATTCCACGTCCAGCCCCAGTTCGAAAACACACTGTTGCACTTTTCTGTGCCAATGTGGTTTGGCTCGCCATGATGCCAATTGGTAAATCCAGATGAAAAAGGAGTGACCACCGGGTGTGTCCAGACCCAGCAATATGTATGTATGTATGTATGTATGTATGTATGTATGTATGTATGTATGTATGTATGTATGTATGTATGTATGTATGTATGTATGTATGTATGTATGTATGTATGTATGTATGTATGTATGTATGTATGTATGTATGTATGTATGTATGTATGTATGTATGTATGATGTATGTATGTATGTATGTATGTATGTATGTATGTATGTATGTATGTATGTATGTATGTATGTATGTATGTATGTATGTATGTATGTATGTATGTATGTATGTATGTATGTATGTATGTATGTATGTATGTATGTATGTATGTATGTATGTATGTGTATGTATGTATGTATGTATGTATGTATGTATGTATGTATGTATGTATGTTGTATGTATGTATGTATGTATGTATGTATGTATGTATGTATGTATGTATGTCTGTATGTATGTATGTATGTATGTATGTATGTATGTATGTATGTATGTATGTGTATGTATGGTATGTATGTATGTATGTATGTGTATGTATGTATGTATGTATGTATGTATGTATGTATGTATGTATGTATGTATGTATGTATGTATGTATGTATGTATGTATGTATGTATGTATGTATGTATGTATGTATGTATGTATGTATGTATGTATGTATGTCTGTATGTATGTATGTATGTATGTCTGTCTGTATGTATGTATGGTCATGTAGTGTATGTATGTATGTATGTATGTATGTATGTATGTATGTATGTATGTATGGATGGATGTATGTATAATTTATCTCTGTAACACACAGCTTTGTTCTCGTGAACCCTAATCGAATTTGATTTGATTGCATTGTTTTACTTGTTCCCTTATCTATTAAGTCACTCACCAGCTGTTGGAGTGTGACTTGACTTCATGACTGCGGAATAAAGATTCAAGTCGTCGTGGTCGGTGTACTAGCAATCACAGTTTGTCATGAAACGTGTGCTTGGTGTTGCTACTTAATTCTTCTCAGCTTGCGTTTGAATTTTTCAGCTCTCTTGAGCCCAGCCTGCCACAACATACCAACAACATGTATAGATGCGTCCACCTGATGCGGTTCTTCTTTGTGATGCTTGTGAGTTTTACTGCGGTCCTCCTTCAAGCAGCTGTCATTGACAGAAACGCACTTGAGGTAACATTGGCTTTGGTTTGAAAATTTTGTGTAGCATGCTGGTTCTCAATGTAATACTTACAGTGGTAGATGAACTCATTGTTTATTCAGCAGCCATTCTCAAACAAAATAATAACCATAGAGTTGTGTAAGCAAGCATTATTCCAATAACGATCATTAATTCGTTGTTTTTTTATTGCTCATGCTGTATTCAACGACAACCAGATGAAGGACGGGGAGCTTTCTGTCGATTGCTGTTGGATTTGCCGTGCTTATTGTAAGTGAAAATTTCTACTTTCTGTAAACCGCAACAGCACTCTAAATGCACCAGAATGCTTGTTTTTTTTAATGCGTCTATTGTAAATTTATGAAAGCACCTCATCTGTGGTATCTTATTTGAGGTGTAACTAACAGTCAAATTAACATACATGTTAGTCAAAAACAAACTAGGTTGTGTGCGGCATAGCCAGGATAAAAGCGGTTCGGGTGAGTAGCAATCACTGAACTGTCTGTCTCGGTGATGGTTGCTTAATGTATCCCTACCAAATCCACTTGTGATGGCGGCTGAGGAGCGAGCGCTGGATGTAAGCCGTTTTATAAGTGGGGCTGTTTTGAAGCATCACGAGGCATACCATTATAATTAAATGTGCCTTTAATCCTCCGACACTCTTTGTGGTTTGTGTTAATATCAGTTTAACGTAGGATACTCTGATTTTCAAGTTTCTTTTCGGATTCGCCTTTTTGTATCTGATTTTGATGAACTGCTTGAAATGAGCAATGGCATATAATTTCTATGTTGCTTCTTTGTTATTCTCACTCTTGGTGCAGGTTCAATATTGGTTTACATTTTTGTTTTCCTCTCCATGTTTCACAGAGCACATGTATTGCTCTCTCACAACGAAGCAAATATAGACTCTTCATTTCAAAGTGGCATCACTAGCAACATCTAACCGGCGCATCAAAATGGACGCATTCAACCTACCAGCGCTGATTCTGACGTAGGCCATTGCCGTCACCCAGAATTAAATGTTTTGGATGACACAGATTAATTGTGGTCTACAGACTTTGGTGACGGGGGGTTTAAAAGGTCGATGAGGCAACACGTGGTCCACGATGCAGCTTTCCAGTTTATTAATCCATACAAGCGTTATATATTATAACCCTGTCGTATCAATAGTCTTGCATGGTTGTATGGAGTCAACATTTATGGAATACAGATTGTAAGAGGGATTATCTAAGTGTATGCATTACATTTGAATGTTCGTATGTTTGTGTGGGTATGTGAGTGTGTGTGTTAGTGCGTGAGTATGATGGCATCAGACCAACTTGCATACAAGGCCGCACCCATTAAAACTGTAGACAATATAGCCATTTGATCACTGGATGTTTCATGAATTAAAATATTCCCTAAACTTGGGATTGTAAGGAGAAAAAATGAAAAAATAATTGTTTTTTCAAATGCAAGCAGTGTAATTAAAAGGAGCCTCTCACCGAAACTGATGGCATGTTGATAATTCTAATAATAGACGTTGTAGTTTAAGCAGTTAGCACACAGTATCAACGATGTCATCCAAGGCTGGAATATCGGTATTAATCGCTGTACTGTCATGATGTCTCTTACAGAGAAATATGGCGTCTGTGTCACAAATGAGGTTATTCCACGTCCAGCCCCAGTTCGAAAACACACTGTTGCACTTTTCTGTGCCAATGTGGTTTGGCTCGCCATGATGCCAATTGGTAAATCCAGATGAAAAAGGAGTGACCACCGGGGTGTGTCCAGGACCCAGCAATCACCCGTAACTTCGTAGCCATCCGTCCAAATGCTGCCGATACCTCCTGGCAACACATTAAAGCAGGAAGAAGTAGCTGCAAAAATGGACAATTTATGCTGTTGCGACTGAATTAGCGTCAAAAACATCATGTATTAGTAAGTTTGTAATGTTAGTACTCATTAACTAACATTACCCAAGGAATATGAATTCGCTAACGGGGATTACCCGGGCGACGGGTTGCTACGCCAGTCAGCCAATTCGCTAAGTGTCTCTGCTCTGACTCTGATTCTATCCTGGCCAGGTAATAGCCACATTGATGACAGCGTCTCCGTGCCTCAGACCAGGTGAGCGCTTTGAATATAAGCAGGTAGCTGTAGTCGTCAAAATCGTGCAGAACTCCATTGATTCCACAAGCTACATTATCGTACAGCACACAGGTTAGATAGCAATAATACCTGGCTAACACATACCCCCTATCTCTCGCCTGAATGGGAAAAGACATCAATTGAAGCATATTAGTTTTCCAAATTTTTTTATAGACGAGACGTGGTCAAAAATAAATAAAAACAAGATGCGATACAAAAGAGGCAGGAATATTTTAATTCACACTCACAAACTGCTTCCTCCAATTCCAGTTGTCGGACGCGAACGTCTTCAAGTTTAGACGCAATCGCATCCAATTTATGTAGAACGGAACTAGAACGGCTGATATCACAGGCCGATCTCGCTCCATTTGCTTTGCAGAAGGCTGTTGGTTGCCCCCATGAAATGCCCGGAACTACTACCATCAAGATCCATGTGAAAAGGAAAATCTGAAGCAAACAAACAAACAAACACATACACTTGTCAATATGAGCATATTGAAACGATGGTTAATAGACTCGAATAATCAATATGCTCTCCAAATCGTTAATATTCTATAGAACTAATCTTAGCGGGAGACTTACCTCCATGGCTGTGTAAAAAATGAAGCGAGCTCAGCTTGGCAACTGACATCGACGTATACACATCCTGTTAACACAAGCCGTAAATGTTACATCAATACTTCAAAGAGATAAACAGGGATATTGGATATTTAAAGTGCCCCCAAGTTTTCGGATGCATGTTTATATCTCTGTATGTATGTATGTATGTATGTATGTATGTATGTATGTATGTATGTATGTATGTATGTATGTATGTATGTATGTATGTATGTATGTATGTATGTATGTATGTATGTATGTATGTATGTATGTATGTATGTATGTATGTATGTATGTATGTATGTATGTATGTATGTATGTATGTATGTATGTATGTATGTATGTATGTATGTATGTATGTATGTATGTATGTATGTATGTATGTATGTATGTATGTATGTATGTATGTATGTATGTATGTATGTATGTATGTATGTATGTATGTATGTATGTATGTATGTATGTATGTATGTATGTATGTATGTATGTATGTATGTATGTATGTGTATGTATGGATGTTTCATGAATTAAAAATATTCCCTAAAACTTGGGATTGTAAGGAGAAAAAATGAAAAAATAATTGTTTTTTCAAATGCAAGCAGTGTAATTAAAAGGAGCCTCTCACCGAACTGATGGCATGTTGATAATTCTAATAATAGACGTTGTAGTTTAAGCAGTTAGCACACAGTATCAACGATGTCATCCAAGGCTGGAATATCGGTATTAATCGCTGTACTGTCATGATGTCTCTTACAGAGAAATATGGCGTCTGTGTCACAAATGAGGTTATTCCACGTCCAGCCCCAGTTCGAAAACACACTGTTGCACTTTTCTGTGCCAATGTGGTTTGGCTCGCCATGATGCCAATTGGTAAATCCAGATGAAAAAGGAGTGACCACCCGGGTGTGTCCAGACCCAGCAATATGTATGTATGTATGTATGTATGTATGTATGTATGTATGTAATGTATGTATGTATGTATGTATGTATGTATGTATGTATGTATGGTATGTATGTATGTATGTATGTATGTAGTATGTATGTATGTATGTATGTATGTAGTATGTATGTATGTATAGTATGTATGTATGTATGTATGTATGTATGTATGTATGTATGTATGTATGTATGTATGTATGTATGTATGTATGTATGTATGTATGTATGTATGTATGTATGTATGTATGTATGTATGTATGTATGTATGTATGTATGTATGTATGTATGTATGTATGTATGTATGTCATGTATGTATGTATGTATGTAGCTGTCTGTATGTATGTATGTATGTATGTATGTATGTATGTATGTATGTATGTATGTATGTATGTATGTATGTATGTAGTATGTATGTATGTATGTATGTATGTATGTATGTATGTATTGTATGTATGTATGTATGTATGTATGTATGTATGTATGTATGTATGTATGTATGTCTGTCTGTATGTATGTATGTATGTCTGTATGTATGTATGTATGTATGTCATTGTATGTATGTATGTATGTATGTATGTATGTATGTATGTATGTTGTATGTATGTCATGTATGTATCTGTATGTCCTGTATGTCTGTATGTATGTATGTATGTATGTATGTATGTAGTATGTATGTATGGATGGATGTATGTATAATTTATCTCTGTAACACACAGCTTTGTTCTCGTGAACCCTAATCGAATTTGATTTGATTGAAGGCTGTTTTGTACTTGCCCCCTTATGAATGCCCGGAACTCACTACCAGGTGTGGATCCATGTGAAAAGGAAAATCATGAAGCGGAACAACAACAAACAATACACTTGTCAATGAGCACGGTGAATAATCAATAGCAATCACAGTTTATCATGAAACGAATGGGCTTGGTGTTGCTACTTAATTCTCCTCCAGCTTTGGCGTTGGAATTTTTTCATCTCTCTTAGCCCAGCCTTACACCTACACAATACTTGTACAACAACATGTAGAGATGCGTGGCAACTGATGCGACGTTACACTTTGTTTATTGCTTGTGAGTTTTACTGCGGTAATCCTTCAAGAGAGCTGTCATATGGACAGAAACGCCCTTGAGGTAACATTGGCTTTCGTTTGAAAATTTTGTGTGTAGCATGCTGGTTCTCAATGTAATACTTACAGTGGTAGTATGAACTCATTGTTTATTCAGCAGCCATTCTCAAACCAAAATAATAACCATAGAGTTGTGTATGCAAGCATTATTCCAATAACGATCATTAATTCGTTGTTTTTTATGTCTGCTCATGCTGTATTCAACGACAACAGATGAAGGACGGGGAGCTTTCTGTCGATTGCTGTCTGGATTTGCCGTGCTTATTGTAAGTGAAAATTTCTACTTTCTGTAAACCGCAACAGCACTCTAAATGCACCAGAAAGGCTTGTTTTTTTTTAAATGCGTCTATTGTAAATTTATGAAAGCACCTCATCTGTGGTATCTTATTTTGAGGTGTAACTAACAGTCAAATTAACATACTTGTTAGTCAAAACAAACTAGGTTGATGTGTGCGGCATAGCCAGGATAAAAGCGGTTCGGGTGAGTAGCAATCACTGAACTGTCTGTCCGGTTGATCGGTGATATCGGTGTAGCTTAATGTATCCCTACCAAATCCACTTGTGATGGCGGCTGAGGAGCGAGCGCTGGATGTAAGCCGTTTTATAAGTGGGGCTGTTTTGAAGCAATCACGAGGCATACCAGTTATAATTAAATGTGGTCCTTTAATCCTCCGACACTCTTTGTGGTTTGTGTTAATATCAGGTTTAACGTAGGATACTCTGATTTTCCAAGTTTCTTTTCGGATGTCGCCTTTTGTATCTGATTTTGAATGAAATGCTTGAAATGTTAGCAATGGCATATATGTTCTATGTTGCTTCTTTGTTATTCTCACTCTTGGTGCAGGTTTTCAATATTGGTTTACATTTTTGTTTTTCCTCTCCATGTTTCACAGAGCACATGTATTGCTCTCTCACATAACGAAAAGCAAATATAGACTCTTCATTTCAAAGTGGCATCACTAGCAACATCTACCGGCGCATCTGGCTGTGGACGTCATTCAACCTGTACCAGCGCTGATTTCTGTCGTAGGCTGTTGCCGTCTGTTGTCAGAATGTCTGTTTTGGATGACTGTTCAGATTAATTGTGGTCTGTCTGTCTTTGGTGACGGGTGTAAAAGGTCGATCCTGTCAACACGTGGTCCACGATGCGTCCTTTCCAGGTTTATTAATCCTGTCTGCGTTATTCTATTATAACCCTGTCTGTCAATCTGTCTGTCATGGTGTCTGGAGTCAAACATGTATGGCTTCTGATTGTAAGAGGGTCTTCTGTCTAAGTGTCTGCATTACATTTGAATGTTGTCTGTCTGTTTGTTGTGGGTATGTGAGTGTGTGTGTTCTGTGCGTGAGTATGATGGCATCTGACCAACTTGCATACAAGTCCGCCCCCATTAAAACTGTCCAGACAACAAAGAAACTATAGCCTTTGTTGCATCACTGGATGTTTCTGAATTAAAATATTCCCTAAACTTGGGATTGTAAGGAGAAAAAAATGAAAAATCATTGTTTTTTCAAATGCAAGCAGTGTATTAAAAGGAGCCCTCTCACCGAATGATGGCATGGCAATTGATAATTCTAATAATAGAATCGTTGTTTGTAGTTAAGGCAGTTAGCACACAGCTATCAACGATGTCACCTCCAAGGCTGGACTCATCGGTATTAATCATACTGTACATGTCATGATGTCGCTTACAGAGAAATATGGCGTCTGTGTCACAAATGAGGTTGTGATTTGCACGTCCAGCCCAGTTCCGAAAAACACACTGTTGACTTTTCTGTGCCAATGTTGTTTTTTGGCTCGCCATGATGCCAATTGGTAAATCCAGATGAAAAAGGAGTGACCACCGGGTGTGACTCCAGTGAGTTTTACCATGCAATCACCCTAGTAAAGCAGCTGTCAAACAAAATAGTAACGCACTTGAGATTGTCCACTTGCAAGCATTATTCAATAACGTGTAGCCATGCCGAATTCTGCCGTTATTACCTCATGGTAACAATTAAAGCAGGAAGACGTAGATGCAAAAATTGACCCAATTTCTGCTGATTTGCCGACTGAATTAGCGTCAAAACATCATGATTAGTTAAGTTTCTATTGTTCGTACTCATTAACTAACTATTACCCAGGAATATGACTTAGCCGCTAACGGTCTTTGTATTATCCGGGCGACCTCAGGTTGTATCTTACGCCAGTCAGTGTAATTCGCTAAGTTCTCTGCTCTGACAAACTGACCTCTATCCTGGCCAGGTAATAGCCCGTTGATGACAGCGTCTCCGTGCCTTAAGAAGCACTGGTCAGCTCTTTGGTATAAGCAGGTAGTGTAGTCGTCCAAAATTGTGCAGAACTGGCATTGATTCCACAAGCTACATGGATCGTACAGCGCACAGGTTAGATAGCGGTTAATACCTGGCCCGAGGGACATACCCCCTATCTCTCGGTTGCTGAATGGGAAAAGACCACACCAGAATTTTGATGGTCGGCTGTTGAAGCAGATTAACGTTTTTTCCAAATTTTTTGTTTAGACGAGGACGATGCATACCCTTATAATTAAAAACAAGATGCGATACTCAAAAGAGCAGTGGAATATTTTAATATCACCTGACTCACAAACTGCTTCCTCCAATTCCAGTTGTCGGACGCGAACGTCTTCTGCTTTAGACGGCAATCGCATCCAATTTATGTGGTTGGAACTAGACGGATGATATCACAGGCCGATCTCGCTCCATTTCATTTGTCAGAAGGCTGTTGTTTGCCTCTCACAATGTTTCCGGCAAATGTACTTACCATCAGATCCCTTGTGAAAATAGAAATTGCTGAATTTCAAAGTGGCATCACTAACAAACACACTAACCGGCGCATCAAAATGAGCATATTCAAACTACCAGCGCTGATTCTGAATAACCATTGCCGTCCAACCCGAATTAAATGTTTTGGATGACAGAGATAATTGTAGTCTACAGACTTTGGTGACGGGTTAAAAAGGTCGGATGTTGCAACACGAAAGCCACGATGCAGCTTTTCCAAACATTAATCCATACGAGCGTTATATATTATAACCCTGTACTCGTATCAATAGATCGTGCATGTTGTAATGGATCAATATTTATGGAATACAGATTGTAACAGGGATTATTAAGTGTATGCATTACTTTGAATGTTCTTATGTTTGTGTGTATGTTTGTGTGTGGATGTTTCATGAATTAAAATATTCCCTAAACTTGGGATTGTAAGGAGAAAAAATGAAAAAATAATTGTTTTTTTCAAATGCAAGCAGTGTAATTAAAAAGGAGCCTCTCACCGAACTGATGGCATGTTGATAATTCTAATAATAGACGTTGTAGTTTAAGCAGTTAGCACACAGTATCAACGATGTCATCCAAGGCTGGAATATCGGTATTAATCGCTGTACTGTCATGATGTCTCTTACAGAGAAATATGGCGTCTGTGTCACAAATGAGGTTATTCCACGTCCAGCCCCAGTTCGAAAACACACTGTTGCACTTTTCTGTGCCAATGTGGTTTGGCTCGCCATGATGCCAATTGGTAAATCCAGATGAAAAAGGAGTGACCACCGGGTGTGTCCAGACCCAGCAATCACCCCGTAACTTCGTAGCCATCCGTCCAAATGCTGCCGATACCTCCTGGCAACACATTAAAGCAGGAAGAAGTAGCTGCAAAAATGGACAATTTATGCTGTTGCGACTGAATTAGCGTCAAAACATCATGTATTAGTAAGTTTGTAATGTTAGTACTCATTAACTAACATTACCCAAGGAATATGAATTCGCTAACGGGGATTACCCGGGCGACGGGTTGCTACGCCAGTCAGCCAATTCGCTAAGTGTCTCTGCTCTGACTCTGATTCTATCCTGGCCAGGTAATAGCCACATTGATGACAGCGTCTCCGTGCCTCAGACCAGGTGAGCGCTTTGAATATAAGCAGGTAGCTGTAGTCGTCAAAATCGTGCAGAACTCCATTGATTCCACAAGCTACATTATCGTACAGCACACAGGTTAGATAGCAATAATACCTGGCTAACACATACCCCCTATCTCTCGCCTGAATGGGAAAAGACATCAATTGAAGCATATTAGTTTTCCAAATTTTTTTATAGACGAGACGTGGTCAAAAATAAATAAAAACAAGATGCGATACAAAAGAGGCAGGAATATTTTAATTCACACTCACAAACTGCTTCCTCCAATTCCAGTTGTCGGACGCGAACGTCTTCAAGTTTAGACGCAATCGCATCCAATTTATGTAGAACGGAACTAGAACGGGCTGATATCACAGGCCGATCTCGCTCCATTTGCTTTGCAGAAGGCTGTTGGTTGCCCCCATGAAATGCCCGGAACTACTACCATCAAGATCCATGTGAAAAGGAAAATCTGAAGCAAACAAACAAACAAACACATACACTTGTCAATATGAGCATATTGAAACGATGGTTAATAGACTCGAATAATCAATATGCTCTCCAAATCGTTAATATTCTATAGAACTAATCTTAGCGGGAGACTTACCTCCATGGCTGTGTAAAAAATGAAGCGAGCTCAGCTTGGCAACTGACATCGACGTATACACATCCTGTTAACACAAGCCGTAAATGTTACATCAATACTTCAAAGAGATAAACAGGGATATTGGATATTTAAAGTGCCCCAAGTTTTCGGATGCATGTTTATATCTCTGTATGTATGTATGTATGTATGTATGTATGTATGTATGTATGTATGTATGTATGTATGTATGTATGTATGTATGTATGTATGTATGTATGTATGTATGTATGTATGTATGTCTGTATGTATGTATGTATGTATGTATGTATGTATGTATGTATGTATGTATGTATGTATGTATGTATGTCTGTCTGTATGTCTGTATGTATGTCTGTATGTCGGTGTATGTATGTATGTCTGTATGTATGTATGTATGTATGTCTGTATGTATGTCTGTCTGTATGTATGTATGTATGTATGTATGTATGTATGTATGTATGTATGTATGTATGTATGTATGTATGTATGTATGGATGTTTTTCATGAATTAAAATATTCCCTAAACTTGGGATTGTAAGGAGAAAAAATGAAAAAAATAATTGTTTTTTCAAATGCAAGCAGTGTAATTAAAAGGAGCCTCTCACCGAACTGATGGCATGTTGATAATTCTAATAATAGACGTTGTAGTTTAAGCAGTTAGCACACAGTATCAACGATGTCATCCAAGGCTGGAATATCGGTATTAATCGCTGTACTGTCATGATGTCTCTTACAGAGAAATATGGCGTCTGTGTCACAAATGAGGTTATTCCACGTCCAGCCCCAGTTCGAAAACACACTGTTGCACTTTTCTGTGCCAATGTGGTTTGGCTCGCCATGATGCCAATTGGTAAATCCAGATGAAAAAGGAGTGACCACCCGGGTGTGTCCAGACCCAGCAATATGTATGTATGTATGTATGTATGTATGTATGTATGTATGTATGTATGTATGTATGTATGTATGTATGTATGTATGTATGTATGTATGTATGTATGTATGTATGTATGTATGTATGTATGTATGTATGTATGTATGTATGTATGTATGTATGTATGTATGTATGTATGTATGTATGTATGTATGTATGTGTATGTATGTATGTATGTATGTATGTATGTATGTATGTATGTATGTATGTATGTATGTATGTATGTATGTATGTATGTATGTATGTATGTATGTATGTATGTATGTCTGTATGTATGTATGTATGTATGTATGTATGTATGTATGTATGTATGTATGTATGTAGTATGTATGTATGTATGTATGTATGTATGTCTATGTATGTATGTCTGTATGTATGTATGTATGTATGTATGTATGTATGTATGTATGTATGTATGTATGTATGTATGTATGTATGTATGTATGTATGTATGTATGTATGTATGTATGTATCTGTATGTATGTATGTCTGTCTGTATGTATGTATGTCTGTATGTATGTATGTATGTATGTCTGTATGTCTGTATGTATGTATGTATGTATGTATGTATGTATGTATGTATGTATGTATGTGTATGTATGTATGTATGTATGTCTGTCTGTATGTGTATGTGTATGTCTGTATGTATGTATGTATGTCTGTATGTATGTATGTATGGATGGATGTATGTATAATTTATCTCTGTAACACACAGCTTTGTTCTCGTGAACCCTAATCGAATTTGATTTGATTGCATTGTTTTACTTGTTCCCCTATCTATTATGGCTCATTGATTGTGAGAGCCATGCGGATTGGCATACCAAGAATCAGACATGCCAAATAACATCACTCTATAATAATATCGGAGATGAAGAAGATGTAGTACAAGATTGTTCTTCTCACAAAAATTTACGTAGCCTCACATTTTACAATAAACAAGCTACAATCGAAAGAAATGCATTGCTTAATGTCCAAGTATCTGTGATGGTGCTTCAACTGATCATTTTGTCGATCCTATATAATTGTCTTCTTGATGGTGTGAAAGACCATGTTTCTCAAAGACACCTCAAATAAGATACCACAGATGAGGTGCTTTCATAAATTTACAATTGACGTATTAAAAATACAAGCATTCTGGTGCATTTAAAGTGCTGTTGCGGTTTATAGAAAGTAGAAATTTGGACTTACAATAAGCACGGCAAACCGTACAGCATTCGACAGAAAGCTCCCCGTCCTTCATCTGGTTGTCGTTGAATGCAGCATGAGCAATGAAAAACAACGAATTAATGATCGTTATTGGAATAATGCTTGCTTACACAACTCTATGGTTATTATTTTGTTTGAGAATGGCTGCTGAATAAACAATGAGTTCATCTACCACTGTAAGTATTACATTGAGTGCGTTTCTGTCAATGACAGCTGCTTGGAGGAGGACCACAGTATAACTCACAAGCATCACAAACATGAACCGCATCAGGTGGACGCATCTATACATGCTGTTGGTATGTTGTGGCTGGCTGGGCTGAAGAGAGCTGAATAATTCAAAGGCAAGCTGAGAAGAATTAACTAGCAACACCAAGCACACGTTTCATGACAAACTGTGAATGCTAGTACACCGACCACGACGACTTGAATCTTTATTCCGCAGTCATGAACTCAAGACAAACTCCGACCGCTGGCGAGTGACTGAATCGATAAGGGAACTAGTAAAACAATGCAATCAAATCAAATTCGATTAGGGTTCACGAGAACAAAGCTGTGTGTTACTGAGATAAATTATTCCTGTTGTTCGGCGTGATGGTTTATACAATGCACAGAGCTTGTAAATATGTTATTGTTTACTCGCTGAAATGTATGACTGCATGCATAAATAGCACCAGTGTTTCTCGTTGTCTTCTTCGTTTTGGTGTTAGCTACATACATACATACAGACATACAGACACATACATACATACATACACAGACAGACATACAGAACAGACATACATACATACATACATACATACATACATACAGACATACATACAGACATACATACATACATACATACATACATACATACATACATACATACATACATACATACATACATACATACATACATACATACATACATACATACATACATACATACATACATACATACATACATACATACATACATACATACATACATACATACATACATACATACATACATACATACATACATACATACATACAGAGATATAAACATGCATCCAAAAACTGGGGGCAGTTTAAATATCAAATATCCCTGTTGATCTCTTTGAAATATTGATGTAACATGTACGGCTTGTGTTAACAGATGTGTATGCGTCGATGTCAGTTGCCGAGCTGAGCTCGCTTCAGTTTATACACAGCCATGGAGGTAAGTCTCCCGCTAAGATTAGATCTATGGAATATTTACGATTTGGAGAGCATATTCATTTACCATCGTTTCAGTATGCTCAGATTGACAAGTGTATGCGTTTGTTTGTTTGTTAGCTTCAGATGTTCCTTTTCACGTGGATCTTGATGGTCGTAGTTCCGGGCATGTCATGGGGGCAACCAACAGCCTTCTGCAAACCTAATGGAGTGGGATCGGCCTGTGATATCAACCGTTCCAGTTCTATTCTACATAAATTGGATGCGATTGCGTCTAAACTTGAAGACGTACGCATCGAACAACAGGAATTGGAGGAAGCATTTTGTGAGTGTGCATCTAAACATTCCTGCCTCTTTGGTATTGCATCTTGTTTTTATTTCTTTTTGACCACGTCTTTTCCCGTTCAGGCGAGAGATAGGTGGTATGTGTTAGCCAAGTATTATTGCTATCTAACCTTTGTGTTGCACGAGAATGCAGCTTGTGGAATCAATGGAGTTCTGCACGATTTTGACGACTACAGCTACCTGCTTGTATTCAAAGCGCTCACCTGGTCTGAGGCACGGAGACGCTGTCATCAATGTGGCTATTACCTGGCCAGGATAGAATCAGAGTCAGAGCAGAGACACTTAGCGAATTGGCTGACTGGCGTAGCAACCCGTCGCCCGGGTAATCCCCGTTAGCGAATTCATATTCCTTGGGTAATGTTAGTTAATGAGTACTAACATTACAAACTTACTAATACATGATGTTTTGACGCTAATTCAGTCGCAACAGCATAAATTGTCCATTTTTGCAGCTACTTCTTCCTGCTTTAATGTGTTGCCAGGAGGTATCGGCAGCATTTGGACGGATGGCTACGAAGTTGCGGGTGATTGCGAGCCAAACCACATTGGCACAGAAAAGTGCAACAGTGTGTTTTCGAACTGGGGCTGGACGTGGAATAACTTCATTTGTGACACAGACGCAATATTTCTCTGTAAGAGACATCATGACAGTACAGCTATTAATACAAATATTCCAGCCTTAAATGACATTGTTGATACTGTGTGCTAACTGCTTAAACTACAATGTCTATTATTAGGCTTATCAACGTGCCACTAGTTCGGTGAGGGGTTCCTTTTAATTTCACTGCTTGAATTTAAAAAAACAATTGTTTTTTCAATTTTTTCTGCCTACAATCCCAAGTTTAGGAAATATTTCAATTCATGAAACATCCAGTTATCAAATGGCTATATTGTCTACAGTCTAGCTTTGCTTTATTTGTCTAATTGTGTATTTGTCTCGTGTTGAGGTGTGCAAGTGGCCAGTGGTTGAGTGTTTGGGTTATTGAATTGACAACATTAATGTTTGCTTTAATTAGTGACCCAGTCAACAATTGCCGAGTGGTCGGTTTTTAATTCTTGCATTATTATCATTTTGAGATGTAGTTTTTCTATTGTAGATAAGCATGTTAAAATGTAATATGTCCTCTACTTATTATGATAATATTGTTAGCTAGTTTGTATTCGTAACCTTACAATATAGTCTAATATCAATCAAGATGCACCAGAGAGATTAATAATCCTCCCGTATAACCAACAGCCTCTGGGTTTAATGGGTGTGGCCTTGAATGCAAGTTGGTCTGATGCCATCATACACTCACGCACAAACACACACACGAACATGCCCACACAAACATACGAACATTCAAATGTAATGCATACACTTAGATAATCCCTCTTACAATCTGTATTCCATAAATGTTGACTCCATGCAACCATGCAAGACTATTGACACGACAGGGTTATAATATATAACGCTTATATGGATTAATAAACTGGAAAGCTGCATCGTGGACCACGTTTTGCCTCATGGACCTGTTAACCCCGTCACCAAAGTCTGTAGACCACAATTGATCTGTGTCACCCATTTTGATGCAATGCTACTTTCTATGCTCCGGTCAGATGTTGCTAGTGATGCCACTTTGAAATGAAGAATCAATATTTGCTTCGTTGTGAGAGAACAATACATGTGCTCTGTGAAACATGGAGAGGAAAACAAAAATGTAAACCACATCGAACCTACACCAAGAGTGAGAATAACAAAGAAGCAACATAGCAATAATATGTCATTGCTCATTTCATGCAGTTCATCAAAATCAGATACAAGAAGGCGAATCCAAACAGAAACTTGAACATCAGAGTATCCTACGTTAAACTGCTACTAACACAAACCACAAAGAGTGTCGGGTGATTAAAGGCACATCTAATTATAATGGTATGCCTCGTGATGCTTCAAAACAAACCAACACCCACTTACAAAACGGCTTACACCCAGCGCTCGCTCCTCAGCCGCCATCACAAGTGGATTTGGTAGGGATACATTTAGCACCGTCACCGAGACAGACAGTTCAGTGATTGCTACTCACCCGAACCGCTTTTATCCTGGCTATGCCGCTCACAACCTAGTTTGTTTCGACTCACATGTATGTTAATTACACTGTTATTTATCTTCCAACACACTAATCTTATCGTACAAATCTTAAGCTTGCATTTCACCAAGGATTGTTTTTTCCAACCAGCCTGATCTGGTTCAGATTGTCCCCAATGAATCAATTTTTTGGGTCGTCCTGAATCGCCTCCAATAGTCCCGACTAATGGACCATGGTGGGGGGACCAATCACAGACGTTTCTCACACCATCGACACCTTTCCAGGGCTCAAGTATGCGAAGGTACACGGTAAATGCCCAGTAGAGACCCGCTTCTTGAGCGCAAGTGAGCGATTTTCGCGCGTTGTTCGACCGAGAGAGGCCGAAAATGGGCGATCCCGGCACAAGAGAGGACGCTTTCGGATGTTCTGTGGCCGATGTCCGCCGTTCTTTGCGCGAGAGGGGCCGAATGTAGGCGTATGTTGACACAGGGAGCCGCCGCCGAAAGTAAACGGTCTTCGGACGATTTAAACCATCTTCAGACGTTGTTCGGCCGACCAAATTTGCCTAGATCGGCCGGAGATCGGTGTTTTGGGGCCTGACTATATAAATCGAGCCAGATCGAAGCCTTTCATCACTTTCTGACTAGCCAGTGTTTGTATTTTAATTTTTGCAGATAGATATACTACATTTGTTGGTGCAGTTCCCCCAGTCCATGCATTGATTTTGGCTGGCGCTCTTCCTATGAAGGGTACATTTCGCTCCCTGGGCTAACTCCTTTATTTCAGTCCGACCTATTAAAGACGTGCCACCTAGTTCTTTTGTAGGGCTTGTATGTGCTCAGGGAACCGTATCCACAATAAAATGCCGGTATTTATTGGGCTCATGGTCGATCATTAATGTGATGATACTTAGGCACATTGATTGTGACATGAGTGAGAGCCATGCGGATTGGCATACCGTCTTCAGATGGTGTTTTGTATGAGACATTGTATACAACACATGTTTAACCATGATTAAGTGGCTTTATATAATAGACGTATGTTCACATTCTTGTTGTAATTTAACCCTTTATACATATGCCATGTATCTTATTTACAACCGATCCCTAAATATCACATTCATCCGTAGTCAACGTGAAAGTAGGAAATGCGATCAATTCTGGCAAATGGCACTCAGGCAGTATTTCGCTAGTGGCGAATTTTAAACAACAACGTCCCCGGAAACACAGCACGTTCATTTCAAGTAGACCACAAGTGGATAGTTGATGGTACAGAAATCTAACTGGAATCCACGGTTTCTCTATGTGGCCTGGACAGCGGGATTGGCCATTAAAACAGAAGATGAGGCACATTGACCTGGATCAGAGTTTCGTATTGTTTTTCAAAGCTTGCAATCCACTTCTCAGATGCATCATTTTATAAATGCGGATTAAAAGTAAGAAAATTGCTCGATTAGATTCGAAAGTGAAAGTGAGTCACTGCTTGCACTTTGGTGGTTGTCACATTGAATAGCAAGTGAAAGTCACTGGTTTGTATGGGTAATGCTGACTTTATATAGCAGACTGAATTCACAAAATTTAACTTTGCCATATACATAAGGCAATGTGAACATTCGTTTCCATGGCCTCTAACTAGCTTAGAAACCTCAATCAAGTCACAAACTAATGCCTTGCATCCTTTGGGCAAATATAACGAAACAGAATCTATTCGATCATGCCCTTCAAAGAATACAAGCAACAATTGCTCTCCACACTGCGGTGACCCTCGCGTTTTGCTTGATATCATAACTTACCTACCTCTGTAAAGTAAATGTTGCTGAATTTGTGGTAAACGTTTGTCAATGTTTCGCAAATACGTTGGTTGAACAGTGTTTGCGGGTGGGTGTAAACACTTACAGATCGATCAGTTGGCGATCGATCACTAAAGGAGTATCTAGCGTGGCAGTAATGATTTACACATGGGGAGTCGAACTTTAAAGTTTTTGAAAAACAGTACAATGTTGTGTATGTCACACAAACAATCGGTATTGACCTGACGGCTTATAGCAGACGTTTTGTTGAAGGTTCTATGAAACATCAAACAATACGCTCTATTCCGACTCCTTGTGGCTATCGATAAGTAAGTATGACCTTAAATCAGAAGAGGCACATCTCTATTTGATATATCAATTTCTTCATCCACGGTTGTTATTCCCTTTGAGCGGAGTTGTTTGTCGTTGATGCTGCAGATAACGACAACGACGATGATGATGATGTCAATGATGATGATTATGATTATTATTATTATGATGATGATGATGGTTTCCATAATAAAGTAGTGTTTATGGTACCACAATATTACAAGCACAGGGGATTGTTCAGCTCTACATAGGACTGGACAACGTTTTCAGCCCGTCAGAAATATACGTCAACCAAGTCTTGTTTAAGACAATCAGTAACCCGATTTCGTAGTTTCGCTACCTTAAAAGCCACTCCAGATTTGACCAGTTTCAAGAAAATAGATTTCGAGTATAATATTTGCTCAGCCATCCATGGCATGCAAATGCCTTGCCCTTTGGTATCAATTGACGCGCCAACCTGAGGGCGTTGGAAAAGCAGATCTGTGCAAACATGACACTTAATATGGGCAGTTCAAGCTTAAGATTTACATCGCTTCACCAGGTTTGGCTATAACTCGAGTGTTAAGCCATAAGTAAAAAAAACAAGGAGTTCTCGAACTTATTTGGAGGGGCCAGCACAAGACGAACGTGGTACATAAAGCGTAACATTAAATATATATTCCGCGCGCGACAATCTGTCAACATCAGAGTTAGTCCAAGGTGGTCATACGAGCAACACGCACCTCAACAATCAAGGTAAAATATTTTTTATTAATAATTGATATTGCATCATAATTTTGTAACGCTACCCCGTCGTGGAGGTTTTTGTGTGTGTTCGTGCATCAGCCGTCGTATCAAAAGGATTCATTTCGAGTAAATTACCAACCCACCTTCTAGGCGGTCACATGAGGAAGAGGAATGAGGTGTTACGAATGAAGACTAAAGGTAGAGTGAGTGAGGTATAGTATCAAAAAGCGATTGCGTAAAGAAAAAGCTTGACAAATTAAGTCATAAGGAAAGGGATAGGGGAAAGCGTGTTTTAGAAAAGGTTTCGAAGAGTGCTTGTGTAGGCGCGACGGACAGACAGATCACTTGAGTGTAGGATAATATGAGTGCACGGTAGGGTAGTATAGATAGCAAGAGCGAAGCATATACAGTGTTATGAAGTAGGGACACATCTAGTCCACAAGAACCAGATGACACAGAGTAAATAACACGACAGGAATTCGAAGAGTCGCCGGACTGAACAATTACTTACTTTCGTTGCGAGAAGGCTTATGTTAACATTGAGATATTCGGAACCCTTCCTCCTGCTGGCTGACTATTTTTGATGTGATATATGATAAAGCATGAATGTAAAACATTTCGATCCAACCCTGGATCAAAGGGTTTAGCCTATGTTATCCATCTATTGAATGTTGCCTCAGGGCACACACACCGTGATCATATTTATGAGCGACTATAGAAGAGGGTGTTTTAAAGCATGGGTAACTGTGCTGGCTTGTGTGTTTCATTAAACACATTACAACATTATGATGAATCACTGAAGGCCCAATTATTGTGATGGTACAGTTGGTTTTACAACTGACCCCATCACTATTTCTTTGTTATCATAATAACCAACTGCCATCAGCTCTGTGTTGAAGGTCATCACAATGACTAAATGACTATAGACATGAATCTAATATTATAACGATAAATAACCGACGATAGCCCTGTATCGAGGTCATAACAGCTAATAATATCTGAGGTTACCACAATGACTAAATGACAAAAGCATCACGATAGCAAACTATATCTAAGGTCCTTACTAGCACTCAGTTTTCATAGCTCTGCATCCAAGGTCACTACTTTGACCGGCTTACAATAATGTGTTGGAAATTCCGTTGACATGCGTCAAAGCGCATTATCTTGGGCCAATTTGTTTTATTTTGTTTCTGTATTTGTAACGTACTCGATGCTACTCCTTACTTTGTCTTTGAAACTCTAAATCATGATTATTTAGCGACATGGAAGCCTTGAACAAAGCCTTCGAACTTTATTTATAAAGCCCGAGTAGCTACACATTTTCTGGTATTATCGCCCAGATGGGGTCATCTTTCAACCTCGGTTGTCTAGTGGCGTCTACTATTTGCCATTACTTGTGTATAATTCACGTCTTGTCAAAAAGGAGTAATGGTAAAGGAATTGGTGATTTTGTTATGAAATGCCCCTTGAACCAATTTGGCAGAGATAGCCTCTACAGCGAGTTGAGTGTGTAGCAATTTTAACCCGGTCATAGGGCACTATGAGAGTGTAAGTGTAAGTAAACTCCACCGGCCTTGAGACTTCCGAAGCTGCCAGCAGTGCATGGATTTTTCGAACGCTACCCAGTACATGCCTGAATTCGGGCATGCCCAGTGACAAATAAATCTGTCTAAGGTCCCTCATAATATATGCTACTCAAATCCATATAAACGTTATGCGCCTATAAAAAAAGCTACGCCTGTGTTGCTCTGATATTCCCTCACCCTACCATCCCAACACCAAACCCATTGTTTGAAGTGGGTTCAACTTAGAAATGCGGCAACGTATCACGTCCGAAGCTTTGTTCTTCTAAACAAGATTGTTGATTGAATCTCACACGTCAACGCAAAAGCTATTGAATATACGATGGATGCATTCAGGTGAGTCATTACCATTCAGGTGAATCATTATTAGGCGTGTACATCCTTTCACGGGTTAAATGTCCATCATCATGCTGCTTCTTCAACAGCATCTCCAGATATTGAAATCAGTCGCTCAGCTAGGATCGCTTATTCTGTTGCGTAGTAATGGAGGTAAGTCTGCTATCTAATTAAGTCCTATGGGTATTTGAAGCTTTGGCGAGCATCGTTATTTAACGGAGCCTCTCAACCTTTGTATCTATATTCTTAGATAATACATATCTGTATTGTGGTTTCGTTCAGATATTCCATATCACATGTATCGTGATGGTGGTGATTCCGGGATCATTATGGGCTCAGCCGACCGCCTTCTACCAATCTCCTTCAGTTGAATCAGCCTGTGATTTGCAACACTCCAGATACATTCTACAAGCATTGGACAGAATTTCGTCCAAACTGGATGCCATAGATGCCCGACACAAGGCATTGGAGCTAGCAGTTGCCACTAGTGTTTCAATCTGTGAGTGTACATATTGAAATTACCCGGCTATTTTTCAAAGCATTTATGTTCGCTTTATAAAACATCGCTTCGAGCTATCAAAGATGGGTGGTCAAATTATATGGTAAATTTAAATGCTTGAGTTAATGCTAGTTCACCATTCAGAAGAGGGCTTGCAGTGAAGAGGTGGAGGGGTTAGGGTTGAGGTTAGGGTCGGATGTGGAGGGGCTGCTGCGAGGATGGTTAAGCTTTGTGTAGTTAATATCTAACCTATATGTTGCATCTGTATGCAGCTTGTGAGTCCAAAGGAATACTTCACAGTTTTAGCAAGGTTAACTGGTATCAGGCCAGGACCCGCTGTCATCAATGTGGCTATTACCTGGCCAGGATAGAATCACAGTCAGAACAGAGACACGTAGCCAATTGGCTGACTGGCGTAGAAGCCCATCGCGCAGGTAATCCCATTCTGTATTTCATTGTTTGAGGGGTTAAGTAAGACAAAAACAATGGCTAACAGCATTGTTAACAATTACTTAAGCAATGTTGCTCGAACTACCTTTAACAATCATGAGGCCAGTTTAGCTGAAAGAATGAAATTAACAGTATTTTAATCCAGTTATGGATCTTATACTCGTGGCGTCGACACTCATTTGTTGTGTCGATGTATTGATGAACCTCCATTTAAAGCCATTTGTTGTTGCAGCTACATTCGAGACTGTTTGGAAAGATGGTTTGCAAGTCGGTTCAGGTAATTGCTGGGTATGGACAAACCCGTCAGTTACACTATTCTCATCTGGTTTTACTGGATGGCATCCAAGTGAACCCAGTAGCATGGACACAAAATGCAACAGTTTGTATGCCTTATCTCCGAACTGGGCGTGGAACGACAACAGTTGTGATTTAGAGTCAATCTTTCTCTGTAAGAGACATCGTGACAGCACAACAATTGACACTGATATTCCAACTTTAGATGACGTTGCTGCTACCGTCTGTTAATTGCTCACAGAACTTAACCATATTGACATCAATAATTTGTTCTGCAAGAAAAAAACAGCAAACATTGTTAGAATAGGTGGGCTGAATCTTTTCAAAAAGCCACTTAGCAGTTCATTCATGCATCCCTGATGTTTGATTTATTGAGTTTGCCATATATGTATCATATAACAATAAATATTTAAAAGAGTTGACAGAAACAAAATCCTAAACTATACAATATATCCGACCAAAATACTAGCAACGAAAATATCAGGTCACGCATTTTTCTATACCGCAATACTTAGATTGTCAATGTTTTCATTGTCACCAAACAACTGTAGGTTACTGACTCCAACATGACATGAATTCTGGCAGATAGAAAAAGAAGTTGTAAAGAATTTTTTCAACATGGTAGGTGTACAACAGTGTTTTAACGATGGTTACGTATTCGACTGTCACAGGTTTTATATTTTTACATGGTTTTGTGCATCAGTAGTTTCACTGAGTGCTCGAAATTCAGAGCAATGTCAAGTGTTGCAAACATTTTAGGTCGGTTGTATTGTGCATTCGCAAACAGTGGGTGGACATACATACATACATACATACATACATACATACATACATACATACATACATACATACATACATACATACATACATACATACATACATACATACATACATACATACATACATACATACATACATACATACATACATACATACATACATACATACATACATACATACATACATACATACATACATACATACATACATACATACATACATACGTACATACATACATACATACATACATACATACATACATACATACATACATACATACATACATACATACATACATACATATATACATACATACATACATACATACAGGTAATCGTCAGCAGCCAACCAATTACCAGCCAGTTAGCTTAACATCCGCGTAAAGCAAAGTAATGGAGACACTTTTTAGAGACAAATTCATAGAACACTCAGTTAAACGAAGCATGGGTTTATGTGTAAGCGGTCTTGCCTTGCCAATCTTTTGTAAATTTTGGATGACGTAATTAGAATGGTAGACTCTAGGGATCCTGTAGGTATTATTTATTAAGACAATCAAAAGCGTTTGAAAAAGTTCCCTGCCAACGGTTAGGTAGCAAACCTATGGTATATTCGGTAGTGTATTAACATGGATAAATGCATGGCGGAGAGTGATGATGAATGTCATTGAATCCGATTGGAGGAAGAATATTAGTGTTGTCCCTCAGGGGTCGGTCTTCCATCTAAATCAATCATATAGACATTGCTGTTGACACAATGTTAAAACAATTTGCAGACGACACCAAACTCTACTCCAGAATGAGCATCAAAAATATATTATGATGAACGATGCTGTTAGCCGTTGTTTTCGCCTTACTTAACCCCTCAAACACTGAAATACAGAATGGGATTACCTGAGCGGGCTTCTACGCCAGTCAGCCAATTGGCTACGTGTCTCTGTTCTGACTCTGATTCTATCCTGGCCAGGTAATAGCCACATTAATGACAGCGGCTCCTGGCCTGATACCAGTTAACTTTCTGGAGACCAAGCAGGTAACTGTGGTTGCCCAAACCGTGAAGTACTCCATTGGTCTCACAAGCTGCATTCAGATACAACACATAAGTTAGATAGCAATTACACAAGGCTAAACCAGTTCCCACATCCCACCCGAGCAACATCCCCTCCACATCCGATCCCAACTTCAACCCCCTACCCCCGCAAACCCTCTTTTGAATGGTGAAACAACATTAATTCAACCATTTAAATTGATAATCAGTCTTTGACAGCTTGAAACGATGTTTTATGAAGCAAACATAGCAGGGTTGTTTCACTAATTACACTCACAAGATGAAACACTTGTGGCAACTATTGCTCCAATACATTTTGTCGGGCATTTATGGCTTCCAGTTTGGACGACATTTTGTCCAATGCTCGCACAATGTATCTTGAGTGTTGAAAATCCCAGACTGATTCTACAGAAGGAGATTGGCTAAAGGGGGTTGGCTGAGTTCATAAATGATCCAGAATCACCACCATCACGATACATGTGATATGAAATATCTGAACGGAACAAATGAACGGATATGTATCATCTTAGAATATAAATACAAAGGTTAATAAGCTCCATTAAATAACGATACTCGCCGGGTGTTGCCACTGTAGACACTGTAAGAAGGATTGGTTCCGAGAAGAACATCAGAGTAATTATCATAAAACTGTATGGGACCAACATTGGGATTTAACAACACTTTCATCTGCAGGAGATATTGCGAAGGTGATGGATGAGATTTGGACAGCTCCCCTTAAGTACCAGGCTCCCACATGGTACAAACCCGTTGCCCAGACCTATCTTCCGATCTTCCGATATATATATATATATATATATATATATATATATATATATATATATATATATATATATATATATATATATATATATATATATATATATATATATATATATATATATAAAACATATATACAATTTTATATATATATATATATTTATACATAAATATAGATATAGATAGATATGCATCTGTCAGACGAAACCAAACACTGGCGATCGCACTCGTCCATTGAATTGACTTGGGTGCCTCTGATCTGTCTTTCATCAGTGTATATTTAATAGACAAAGCACTGATTGCCTATGATTGAAATATGAAGTTAAACAGTTAATAAAAGATTTGTAATAAACTGTCTTTGAATCATTAAAAAGAATGTTTGGTCTTTTGTGTCAGCATAATACCTACATTAACCAGATTTGGCACAAGCGCCAACGGCATGTCTTCCAACGGCAAGCCTGGGCGACCAGCAATACGGTTTCAACAATCGGGACTGTGATTGCGCCTTGTTTACGGTATATACACAGACCGTTAAGGCACCCTATGCGCCGTACACTTTTGCGATAGATATCAGCGAGGGGAGCTGGTAACGCGCACTATTTTCGGATGTCACAAGCCGCTGACGCTTAGATGTATTGACATGACCCCTTAGCCAAGTCAATGCAAAGCGAGAGAAGCGATGATTACCTCTGGTCGATTACGTAAGGTTTCGCAATGCAAAGCGAGAGAAGCGATGGCTGCCTCTGGTCGATTGCGTAAGGTTTGGCCTACTTAGACAGGACCTGCAGATAGCCTGCTTGCTAAGCTGACGCAGTAGAAAACGTTCTTTTTACTGTTTTTTTATGTTACTGTGAATGCTAAAAATACTGTTACAATCATTATCACGAGGCCAAGTTCTAAATCCTGACAAACTTTCTTGTGCGTAAATACAGCCATGTCAGAGATATCAGCGAGGAGAGAACTCGTAGCAAAAATCGCGATAGGTACTCTAAAATACATGTTAATCCCATAAGCCTCTAACACTGCGCATGCGCGTCAAACTGGATCGGTAGTTGTGTCCTAACATGATCTATCATTCCCCGACATTTCATGTCGGTATGTTTAACCGTTTTGGAGAAAAGCCCGAAAAACTTAGGCTGAGAAAAAAAAACTATCATTGGAAAACATAATAAATGGTAACCCTATGAGCACAGCGGAGATTCGTTTATAATAATAAATGCCAGCATTACATTATTGTCTAACTCATATTTACACATATTGAACAACAAATCCTGTAATATATACCACCCAATGGGAACTTTGACAGGCTTCACCACTGGATCCCCCATGTTTGGACTTGGACTTTGGACCATTGTGACTGGCCTTGTTGAAAGACTGCCTGAGCTCTATTAGAGTTTTCATTAAAGTGCAAAATTGCCAGGACCAGGAGTAATCTGGAAGTCAAGCACCAACAGTAGCATGAGCTCACAATACACCAGCATGTCACAACTTTATAAGCCTTACTTCACCAGTGATGCCTTAGCCTTAACACGGCCAGGTCATTTGGGTCGTATGACTATTCGTATAAAAAAAATAAATTTTGCTGTCAATCAAACACAAAAGCACAAGCATGACTGCGTATGAAACTTGAACGATCCTAGCTATCTTACCTGTAGATGTCGTCTTTTCTAAGAGACACCGAGACGTTTCACTCGACCCTGATTCACGGTGATCAGAGAGCATCGAGCACGGCCCGAATAATTCCGAACGTTGCCAAGCGTTCAACGAGTGAAAGATGTAAACATACATTTTAAAATCATTTTAAAGGAATAGGCCGCCCTAGAGTAACCGCTATTGATATAAATACCATTATTTAAGTTTATTCTTTCGAATTTTGTCTGCGATCATTAAATCGCGATCGATTTCGATGATTTTGTAAGATAAGGAGCATGACTGTTGTACACTAGGCAAGATTGATGATAAGACATTTATGGATATTGAAATGTTTAAGTGCTCCTTGTCTGTATTGCTTATCGCGTTAAAGATTCTGCCATACTAAGGCATCAGATATTCAAAACACCAGGGGCAAGTGCCTTGCCTACTTTCGCAGTACCCTGGTACAACTGTTTGAATATAGAAATACATACTGCAAATGTATTTAGTTTGTAACGTGACATATCTTGCTTTGCCGGTGGCTCTAGAGGGCTGAGTATTCGCTTAGCGTTGTACGGAAATTTGTTTTAATAGTTTTATAACATTTTGGGCGTTGGCTAGTTGATCTTAAAGGCTTGAGCTCGGGGTTTTAAAACGTTTACGATCAGACCACGAAGGAGCGCACAAGCGTGAGTGTATTGAATGTATATTGAATGTTAATAAAAGTATCTTGCATTCGTTATTATTGTATTGCAGTGTTTATAATGAAATTAGTCTTTTAACGATTTATTATTTGATTGTTATTATTGAACCGTTGTTCAACGTAGCTCAACGTGGCTCAACGTGGTTCAACGTAGTTCAATAAGGCTCAACGTGTTTCAACGTGGTTCAACGTAGTTCAATGTGGCTCAACGTGCTTCAAAGTAGCCCTACAAGACGTCTGAGTAGACGCCTTACTTTCCCTGAAAACGACGCACTGGAAAACAAATGAGACCGATTCAGACAACTACCAAACACCAAACATATCCAAGTTATGGAGTTAGAATGCAATTATGTTCGCGGACAATTTTATCCCTTTTGGGCGGGGGATTTCATCCATGGTAATAAGATTTGGTTCGATCAATTATGAAGCGGTAAAAAGTCCGAAATACAGAACAATATTTGTTTTCAAGTTCAACATCACGTGCTTCGCGCATGCTCAGAACGATGTGACCCATCATGTGACTAATGCTAAAGCAATGCGAATGAGGCGGCGGGAAATCGCTGGAAATCACGCGATCCAATATTTTCCCAAAACGGCTAGCCATGAATATTCGTTAAAGTTACGAAATATAAGGATAACAGTTAACGTTCATGGTAGATCACAAATACTCGCGATTGCCTGTATGACAATTATCAATGAACATAACAGATAATTCATTAATTAAATCTTGTGGGGGGAACATGAATACGTATGATTATTCTTGGCGTGATTTACCATGAATATTCATCGATGTTCAATTGTAAAACTGGCCATTTAACGTTCATGGTTGATCACGAATACCTGCGTGACCATTATCGATCAACATTGCTGATAATTCATTCAATGTGTATTGTGGTGCAACATGAATAATATTTGTGTTGCATGTACGGCTTGTGTTAACAGGAGGTGTTTACCTCGATGTCAGTTGCCAAGCTGAGCTCGCTTCAGTTTTTACACAGCCATGGAGGTTAGTCTCCCACTAAGTTTAGTTCTATGGAATATTAACGAGTTGGAGTCATTATTGATTATTCGAGTCCATTAACCATAGTTTCAATATGCTCAGAAGTGTATGTGTTTGTTTGTTTGCAACAGATTTTTCTTTTCACGTGGATCATGATGGTTGTAGTTTCGGGCATGTCATGGGGGCAACCAACAGCCTTCTGCAAACCTAATGAAGTGAGTTCGGCCTGTGATATCAGCTGTTCTAGTTCCATTCTACATAAATTGGATGAGATTGCGTCTAAACTTGAAGACGTACGCATCCGACAAACGGAATTGGAGGAAGCAGTTTGTGAGTGTGCATTAAAATATTCCGGCCGCTTTTGTATCGAATCTTGTTTTTATTCTTTTTTGACCATGTCTCGTCTATACAAAATTGTTGAATAATTAATATGCTTCAGGAGAGAGGTAGGGGGTATGTTTTAGCCAAGTATTATTGCTATCTAACTTGTGTGTTGCACGAGAATGTAGCTTGTGGAATGAATGGAGTACTGCACGATTTTGACGACTACAGTTACCTGCTTGTATTCAAAGTGCTCACCTGGTCTGAGGCACGGAAACGCTGTCATCAATGTGGCTATTACCTGGCCAGGATAGAATCAGAGTCAGAACAGAGACACTTAGCGAATTGGCTGACTGGCGTAGCAACCCGTCGCCCGGGTAATCCCCGTTAGCAAATTCATATTCCTTGGGTAATGTTAGTTAATGAGTACTAACATTACAAACTTACTAATACATGATGTTTTGACGCTAATTCAGTCGCAACAGCATAAATTGTCCATTTTTGCAGCTACTTCTTCCTGCTTTAATGTGTTGCCAGGAGGTATCGGCAGCATTTGGACGGATGGCTACGAAGTTTCGGGTGATTGCTGGGTCTGGACACACCCGGTGGTCACTCCTTTTTCATCTGGATTTACCAGTTGGCATCATGGCGAGCCAAACCACATTGGCACAGAAAAGTGCAACAGTGTGGTTTCGAACTGGGGCTGGACGTGGAATAACCTCATATGTGACACAGACGCCATATTTCTCTGTAAGAGACATCATGACAGTACAGCGATTAATACCGATGTTCCAGCCTTGGATGACATTGTTGATACTGTGTGCTAACTGCTTAAACTACAGTGTCTATTATTAGGCTTATTAACATGCCACCGGTTCGGGGAGAGGTTTCTTTTATATACGCTGCTTGCATTTGTAAAACAAAAAAGTAAATACTTCAGTTCATGAAACATCCATTTACCTAACGGCTAGATTGTCTACAGTCTAACTTTGCTTTGTCTAACTTTGTCTTATTGTGTATTTGTCCCGCGTCGAGGTGTGCAAGTGGCCACTTGTAAGTGATAGATTTCTTGAGTGGTTGAGTTGACAACATTAATGTTTGCATTAATTAGTGACCCAGTGAACAATTGCCGAGTAGTTGGTTGGGGTAAGACTAAGATATTATTGTTTATTCTTCTATTGCGCGTTCCTTTTACTTCAATTTACCAACACGGTTTAAGGTGCACAGGTAAACGAAGGAGATTCCATTACCAGTGTCACAAGTTGTGAAGCTTGAGAAGCATGTGACTAACCTAGCCCTGAGCCTGTTTGGTTGGGAAGGAGGCGCTACTATCATACACTACATCAGTAAACAGCCTGCTGATATCCGACATATGAATCAAATGTTGACTGAGAGGGATGGCACGTTCCACTGCACAGAGATCAAAGATCTAAAACCACGTGCTGTATGATCAGAGTAAGAATGAACATCCCAAGTTCACCTGTGAGCGATGCCTACATGGTTAAACAACTGAGAAACTCCTCCAGGCGCACCAAACTGAGTGTATATATATATATATATAGATAGAGATATAGATATATATAGAGGAGATATATAGAGAGAGAGAGAGAGATAGAGAGAGAGAGAGATAGATAGAGAGAGAGAGAGAGAGATATCTATAGAGAGAGAGAGATATAGAGATCTAGATAGAGAGAGATATAGATAGAGAGATATCTATCTCTATCTATAGAGAGATCTAGATATATATATATATCTATATCTATCTATATATATATATATATATATATATCTCTATATATCTATATATATCTATATATATATATATATATATATATATGCCATATCATGTTGTCCCCAAAAAAGCACAAGCAGCTGGCATCACCGTATGTTATGTACGCTGACTTTGAGGCACTCACGGTGAAGCTTCATGACCTTGCACCTGAAACTAACGATAGCAACATGCAGAAGACAGAAGAACATGATTCATGCGGTTACGGCTTTGTAGTTGTCCAGTGCGATGGGCAGAATAAACCCCCTGGGGGTACACAGATAGGAGCAGAGCTTCCTACACTTTGGAGCAATTCGTGCAAACCCTGCCACAGGAAGAGTGAAAGAACAAAGCAGTGCTATCAATGCCTTCTCCCGTGCACATGACGCGCGAGGATAGAAGAGCACACAAGGCGACAACCCTCTGTCAGGTGTGTATAAAGTAACTAGGTAGCGACTCCGTCCGTGACCACTGCCATATAACATGTAACTACATGGGACCATCTCAAAACGCCTGCAACTTGAAGGTGTTACTGAGTCCCAAGACAACGGCAGTACTTGCTGTCTTTCAAAACCTACTATGACTTCCACCTGTTGATGCAGACCATCTGCAAGGTGGTCGGCCAAATCAACTGCATCCCAAACAGCATGGAGAAGTACATATCCCCATCAATTGGACAGTTACTCTTCATTGACAGTGCACAGTTCCTCCTAGCCTCGCTAGACAAGCTGGTCGCTGCAAACTAGTTGGTCTGATGCCACCACTGATACACACAGACACATGCATAGAAACACAAAAACACATTATGAATAATCTCAAATTATCACTCTCGCAATCTGTATTCCTTAAATGTTGAATCCAGTTGACCGGCAAGAATATATGAGCAACCATGCAAGACTGTTCGCTCGTAAGGTTATAAAATATAATGCTTACATTGATTTGCAAACTAGAAAGCTGCATCGTGAACAGCATGTACCTGTTAATCCATTAACCAAAGATGGTTGGTTACAATATACAAGGTGATGAGGGAGTTAAAATGAGCCATAATCTCTATTGTATATACTACTTGTCATCACCCTTTTACGACGCGGTAGACCTAATGCGGGAATAGTAATTTAACAAAACCAATGGCTCTTGAGTTTTAGGCTTCAGCCGATGTCATTGATGTTTCACAAGCCGTATCGGTCATTCTGTCATTACTTTCAGTAACAATATTTCAATTGAATTCAGGTCTCTCCCGTGAAATAATGGGGAATGGCTGACCAATAACGTTGGTCCTCGAATTTATCCATCAGCGATGTTAACTCACTGTAAGTGGCTTGCATTAGGAAACCAGGAGCGATTGGCCATTCTTTCTCAGCTTACAAATGAATGCAATGGTATTCGTCTGAAATCGCCTTGTTGACTACCTTAACATCAGCGCGCCTGTGGCATTACGCGTGTGCATCCTTTCACGGGTTCTATGCCCTACATCATGCTGCTTCCTCATAAGGATCTCCAAATATTAAGGTCATTCGCTCAGTTACGATCGCTTCTTCTGTTGCTTAATACGGTAAGTCTGCGATCTAAACAAGTCCTATAGGTTATTGAAACCTTGGCGAGCATCGTTATTTAACGGAGCCTCTCAACCTTTGTATTCCTATTCTAAGATGATACATATCTGTATTGTGGTTCCGTTCAGATATTCCATGTCGCATGTATTGTGATGGTTGTGATTCCGGGATCATTATGGGCTTAGCCAGCAGTTACACTCTACAAACATTGAACCAAGCAGCTTAATAAAATGGATGCCATAGATGCCCCACAAGCTCACTTATTGAAAAGTCCAATTCGAAGTGTTATCACTGCGCTGCATCTTATCTTTAGATTTTTAGCAATTTACATAATTAGGCACCTTTGACATAATACGATTTAACAAATTAACTTCTGTTACCAGGAGGTTTAGCATGTATTTTATAGAGAAGAATGAGCGGTACTGATAGATTGCTTGGCGCTCTTCCGAGAGGTAGAGTAAGCATTGGGAAGCATATCTCGTGCTTCAATCTCATCATCATTTATATTCCTGGCCTTGCATTTGTTGATTGTCATTGCCCAAATATATTCCACATAGCCTGTTATCTAAACATGTTTAGTTGTCGATTTGCAAATTGAAATTTTCATCACTTTCCTCGCTGTTTGTGTGGGTTAGTGGAGACTGACTGTGATATGTGAGGCGCATAGTTAAGTGTGTAAAGTGGGACGTGTTGTTTGTTACGCAGGGCACTTTGTGAGTGTGTTATGGGTGATGAGCTGTTGAGAGCGAAGTGTGTAATCTGGGGCAGGTTGTTATGTGTGTTATGTTGGACGCATTATTGTGTGTGTTGGTTGATATGTGTTATGTAATCTCTTTAATTAGATTGTTTTCAAGAATCCGGACGAACAGTCCCCCACGCCCTTACCACGAAACACCGGACCCATCAGTGAACAGGCTCTCCACCAGCTCCAAACTACACGCCTACTCCTCCTACCCCAAAACTCCAGCTAAGCACTTGAGAAATGTTCCCTGTAGAACGATCAAGCCTCTGTCTGACCTCATACCGCTTAGCCGTCTCCTCATGAATTTATATATATACACACACACACACACACACACACACACACACACACACACACACACACACACACACACACACACACACACACACACACACACACACACACACACACATATATATATATATATAGATATATATATATATATATATATATATATATATATATATATATATATATATATATATATATATATATATATATATATATATATATATAATTCTGCTATAGTTTATCGTGACTGATAGCATGTCCTCGTCCAATGATGGTGGGTTTGAAATACATTTATGTGTGACAACATATGCTTGGTCATTTCTGTAAGTGTCATAGATCAGATGATTATCGTATGGCAGGGGCTGGTAGCACTCGCACACTCGCAGCCACAGGGATTAGCATTGGCTCAGCCGCAGCTATCTTCTATGCAAGAAACTGTGACCGGGTCTGTCCTCAAAGCGAGTGTAATTAGTCGAACATGCCGTTTTTCGTAGGCATATTAAAAGTGATGCTGTCATATGATCAATGTCATATGTACCGATGGATAATTTATCAATTTGCCTTGCCTATTCAGTGTATGAAAGTTTCTGGTAAATTCATATAAGTCCAATGTGATTTTGTTATCACTAGTTACTTGTTTGTAGCTCTTATAGCTTAGCTGCATTATTATTTGATTGTAAATCCGCCTATGTTACTAAAAGGAAAATTTGTGGTAAATTTTGGTTAAAGGTAAAAATTAAATGTTCAAGACAGCTTGTCCATCATGTGGTTCCCCGAATCACTCCACAAAGTATGCATGTGAATGTGGGTATAACCCCAGAGGGCATTCGCAAAGAAGGCGGGCCTCAACAAATGAAAAGAGAGCCAAAAAGGGGGCCTGTATACACCCCAGTAATGTTTATAGAATAATGAATTCTATCAAAAACACGGCAAGTGGTTGTTATTCAGTGACGGCGGGGGGTACCATCTTACAAAAAAAAGAAACTTTGGCTGCCTTTTTTGTGTTAAGATGGTACATCTGAAGGGAGCTGGGTTTGACTGCCTCTTTCTTTCCAGGCCTACAGGTCCAAGAAAGCGAGCGCACGTTACCATGAGGACGGGCAGTGATGAAGTTGCTGCAGGGCTGGCAACCAATCGCAATTACTTAAAAGATGTATACAGCAAAATGCATAATGTAGCATAGCACAACAAGGGTAAGCTTGTTAAGATCACGGAGCACATAAACTTGATTATCACGCAGTTAGTGCGTACATAAACT
Organism: Urechis unicinctus; assembly: GCA_034190875.2. Lineage (NCBI taxonomy): Eukaryota > Metazoa > Annelida > Polychaeta > Xenopneusta > Urechidae > Urechis > Urechis unicinctus. The sequence goes on along the minus strand of CM067343.1, from coordinate 71,518,146 downwards.
TTTTTTTACTAATGACACAGCTTACATGCAATGCATATATTTACATTCACATTCCATCTATTAGACATTATTCTGTCTGATACCCTATACAGCTGGAGTTGTGATGTCACTCATTTGCCAGGTGGTTATTCGCTCTTACTGATTGTAAAAACGGCGCTATCTGTATGATAGGTAAAACTAGCATGTGCGCTATGTTTTTATGGGTTCTATTCGTTGGCTTTCAGAGAAACCGATGAATTTGGTTGGCCGACCAAGATCGGCAGCTGCCAATGATAGTAAGAACAGAGTATACGCATAGTTCGCATATTTAATATTTGGTTCTATCAAAATATAAATTCCTCAACTGCAATAACCAATTGATTATATGTAACTCAAGTATATACGTGATGCAGGTGTGGAGAGTGAAAAGAGAATCACTAGTAGGTGTACGCATTTATTGTTTCATTTATCCATACAAGAATTGGCTATATCATCAAAACACACAGAAAATATTGATATCGCATATTGGCAGCATGAACATCACAGACGCTGTCCAAGGTGGCATTTATTTTTTTAGAACAGGCGATCTATTCTTTAAGCAAGACATAACAGCGTTAGTAGACAGGTTTATGTTGCGCAAGCAAGTTACATCTTGCCGACTGATTTTGTCCGCAGATTATGGTTACATCCGATCGTAATTAATTGCCAGGGGCATGGTGTTACAGAGGGGTTTTCTATGTAACTGTATAGTGTTGTCTTGGCTACGGTAGCATGGGAATATGACACTTGCTTGGCAGCAATCAATATGGCGATAGCTTATGTAGTAACTAGGATAACGAGACTTACTTAGACAAAGTGTATAATCCCAAAATGGATTAGTCGAGGTTGGTAGCAAGACCCTAACTTCGCTTTATCAATAAGGCTCTATATTTATTCCTATTTGCATATTCCGTAGGTGTTTAGCGATACCGGATACGGCTAAAATATGATTTGGTCTCATATGTCTTAGGATAAACTACTTATTTGCAATTAGCTTGTAATTTTCTTTTCTTTACACAAAAGATAGCTGACAGCAAGACTAGGGATAAGAACCCCACCTCATGGAGAATTTCACTTGGCATGCAAACTGTACATGATTTTTCAACTTTATTGACTTTATTTCATAACTTCCAGCTCATACAGTTTGTTGTTGTGAGGTACGAGCCATCCATGTTTTGAGGGGTTTTTTTAAGAACTGACAAGTTACAATTACATCAACAACATGTTTCTCACTCACTTTCAATCAATACTTCAATTGAAAAGTCCGGATTTTAGTCATAGGGCATACTGTATATATTACATGCTAAAAAAACGGTGACGAACAATTTCCCCGAAGATAAACACACCTTAGTTAAGCAGCCGTTCTTATCCATAAGTGATGATTTTCTTGAAGGCTATCAACTCGAAAGGTGTCGATCAATAATAACGTAGTACTCAATCTTCTATGTAAACAGTGTGTATTAGACCACCGGAAGCGGGCGAAGGACCGCATTGCTCCGTTGCGCTGCGTAGGGGATTAAATTCGCGGTCTCTCATTCCCAACCGCTTGAGCGATAGCCAGGTGAGCATTCCTTTCATGCATATTTATGTCAATGCTGATGCTTCTTTAGTATTGCAAACTTGCCTGCTGTTGTCGTGGATTTTGTCTCCATGCCTGGTGAAATATAAAGACATATTATTGGTAAACATTCTAGAGTTTTATATAAGGATAATAAATTATGTTAGAAATAATTCATACTTGATTGTAATTGGCTTATGTCTGCCATGAGAGTTTCTGTTGTGATTTTAAGCTGGTCAAGTAGACGTTGACTTCATATGCCAGCTGTCTCCTTTCTTCTTTGTAGCATTGCAGGTGAAGCCACTGCTCAACCAGAGCTTGCTATTAGTTCTGTCACACTTCATTAAAAATCGAATGAGAATATCATTCAAAATTATTTTGCATGAGCATATCAGGAACAAGAACCCGCTCCTTGCAGCCATGGCAAAGAGTCTTGACTCTCAGGCACACCCTTAAGAAGAAGGACATGCAAGATTGTGGCAAGGCAATTATAACTTGTCAGGAGCTGTGACAATCGTTGACGTTCTGCGGAGAGTTTTGTCCTATGATGTGTACGCCTTTTGCTGCTGTCTAGTATTAACATTAGGGGTGTAACGATAGTCGATACTATCGACCTATCACGATTGTTGCAGGCACGATAGTCGATTGCTATTTCACACTATCGATACTATCGCCGATAGTTGAGACAGCTATCGACTTTTCCGATAGTTGTCTTTGCGGTTTGATGTTGATTTCCTTTCGCCGAAAAAAACCGGATGTTTACATCACGGTATAGACTAAATTGCATACGACAGCGTTTCCGTTTATGAAACGTCGTTGTCGTCCGACCACTCATCTATCCATCCATGACTACCTGTGGTGTCGGGTTTTTTTACTTGTTAAATGCCATGTTAAAGTGCCTATCGCACGAAAAATCATGTCATTTTTTTCGCCAGATAACGGAAATATAACCCAGAAGTAACCATTTTGTCTATGTGTCAATTGTCAAAGTGCGCGCTTTCTGATCGAAATTCGACTTTAAAGATGAATTCGGCGTATCGAGCCGACAAGCTCATGAATAATTCATCGCCTCCGCGTGACGTCAGGTCCGGGAATGTTTTTGTTGCGAGGCGCAATCTGCACTACAATTAGCGAGAAATGGCTGCTGGAAATTTCGTTATTTCATCACTTCAAGAGAGCGACGAAGAGACATGGTATGGCACAGGTCATTCGCAAACTATCGTTGCTTCGGCGGAGCAAGTTTAGCCTTACAGATTTGAACCAGAAATGAGCGAATTCGACGTCTCCGATGAGAGAAAAAAGACACTGGCGATGTCACTGCTGCGTCTGTGTCTCACGCGGGTCATCCTGCCCAGGACATAGGGCTGCTACAGAACAATGCTTGGTAAGCTATGTCTGATTCTGCTTGTGCACCAGATGTAACGAAGTTAATCCCTAAATTTCACTAACAAAATATATAAGCTCTATTCCTAACAGTAGACTATACAACAGAGCTTTGCAGCAAATAATTCTTCCATATCAGAAAGCAGACATGAGATACCACAAAGTTTTTTTCAAATCAAGTGGTTGCAAGGGTTCATGTTTACAAATTGCACCATGTATATGTAAATGCTCCTCCACACGAATTGCAAACAAACTAATTTCGGACTGCTGTTAATAAATAGAGATCCTCTTTTATTTAATGTAGGCCTTATCAAAGGCTGATTACAATATTTTTAAAAGTTGATGTAGATTGATTCTGAGGTAGAATATATATATACGAGAGCAAGTACCACAGCTGTTTTCTCATAGGATTGTCAGTTAGCCCATAAATGAATGTATAACTGGACTTTAGGAGGTGAAGATTATGGTATTATATTATCATCTGGTTAGTGTTACATCAGAGTTTCTATGAACGCAGAGGCTTAAACATATTTGCCATACAATATGTCATCCTTTATTACATACATTCATATTCACATCATTACATCATGTTACAGGTGTTTGTGTGGCTACTGTCAACCAATGGCAGAGGTGGAAGAATCTGTGTGCTATGTGGAAATTCCTTGAGTCATGACCTCAATTGAGAACAGCCCCATTCCCATTGGTGGCATAACCCAGCATCCTGGTTTCAGCCAAATCTGTTTGAACCCTTGGGCCTTGCAAGTGGGATAATTCTCCTACAGACAACAGCACGGGCACATGTCAGATAATGATATACAAAGGTGACAATGTTTTCTATTATTTACACATAAATCTGTACGAAGGCTAGCAGTCATTATTTACGATTTAATTATACTTATTGATACTGGTATGACAAAAAATATTTGAGCATGGTTAAATCAACAATGTCACATGGTTATATTACAGGCGTTACAGGTATACTGCATACAGGCAGTTTGTTGCTGGTGCTGGGGACATCTTGGACAAAAGATTAGAGTTCCGTTACCAGCCTGCGCTGTTACAACAATACGAGATAACTTCCCAGCACCAGACTATCAAGGATTCCTCTACCCTCCACTCACCTAGGTCTTGTCTGGATACATGCAGAACCTACTCTGGTGTGCGTCAAGGGCTTGTCATGGATCTGGTCTCATCGCATCTGCACACATTGGAGGTGGTGCTTCTGTCTTGGGCAGGGTTGGCTCATAGCAAACCAGCAAGAACTCAGCCATCAGGCACTTGACATACTTTGAAACATAACAGGAATCAAGTCACAGCTTGCACACCAGACTGTTGCTTATAACCTTATAGTTATACCTCCATGGTAATTGAATTGTGTGTTGTTTACATTTTATATCAGTAAAAATATTCACCAAATGTTGCCTTTGTTGCTACTTCAGTGACAACATGCCCCTGCTTAAACTTGGGGTATCTTAGCTTGAAGACTGGATCCCCAGCTTATGTTGTCACCTGTTCTCTGATATCTGTGATACAATGAACCAATTAAACGTGACCTACATATATTTGGCATATCAGCACATGTAAACAAATTTAATGACTCCCAAATTTAAAAACAAACACCACCATGAAGGAGCACTGTAAAAAGCAACATATTATATCATAACAATGATACTTGCCTGGCAACCATATCATCAACTTAACAAGATAATGGACTATTTATTCGATACTAATACAACAAGAAAGTCATCAAATCTCACCCTGTGCTTCTCTATCTTGATAAAGGCAGGTCAGCTTTTCTTGGGCTCGGGTGGGAGGGGTTCACTTGCCTCACCATCCTTTCTTGATTGCTTGACAGCAGAGGCCTTCGCAAAAAGAGTAGGCACAGCAGCTTCTTTCATAACCCGCTTACATCGTGGTATCCAACCAAGCTCTTCTCTGAGTTTCGGTGCCTCCTCAAAACATTCCTCGGTGAAATGAACCGAGCACACAAACAAGTACTTGCCCGGGCCCGGCCATTTGTCTCGCGATCGTAGTACCTGGCCAATCCATTGGTTTTTTTTAAATCGTCCTTACCAGTAAAACCCGAACAAGCTCACGCCGTCCCGACTGGTACGCGAGCAGCCCCCAACACAACAACCATTAACCATCGCGTTCAGGCGGTCACAAGATGACTAAAAACGATCCTAAATCCCAAAAACGAGAGACGAACTCCGACAATGTAAACAACGGGGAACTCCGTGCGTCTCTGAGAACGGCCTCCCTTACCTGACGTCACACGCATGGTTGACCTAGATAATGGCTGCCGCAACGTTTTGTCGGGCGCGCTAATTTGAACTGACATTTTATCAAATTTTGGCCTTAATTGATCAGATGCGACGGTTATTGGACCGGTTTGAGTTTATTGATCACATTATGAATTGATTTCAGCAAAGTACCTATAACCGTGCGATAGGCACTTTAAAGGTCAACTACAAAGATTTTTTTATTCCATTTTTCCAAAGTTCTATGTTTTAAAAGGGTATCGTGACCAAAATAAGTTGACTGCGCGCTTTTTTTCTTTTAGAAAAATGATTTTTAAATGTATATTTCCCACATCGAATCTGACAAGATACCGCTCGGTAAAATTCGTGAATTTCCGTACAGTGACGTCATTCGGGTTGTTTGCGAATATTCATCGCCATCTTTAGCCTTCCCGGTTGGTTGACTAACTCGTCTTTCTTCACGGTCTGGTGCGTATCTTGGTGTGGTTTATGCCTTATTGCTGTGCGTTTGGTTGTCGGAACAATGAGAAGTCAGGCGTGATTTTTTTTTGTTTCTAAAAGACATATGCGCCGCAGATGGGTGTCGAAAGTCAAGCGTAAACACTGGAGTCCTGCCCTTATAGTTATACGACAGTTCTATGTTCTGATCATTTCGAGAAAAGTGCTTATGAGACTGACCCAGTGCTGCTCAAAAGTCTAGGATTTCGTAAGAAACCTAGGCTCCGAAATGGTATTGGCAGCTGAGCAGATAGATAAATCAAGTGACAGTGGTGAATCACAGACTGAGATGTCACACTTAAGTCAAGTACTGCCGACCTAGGCTAGGCGAAGAAACTTTGCCTGTCAGCGTCCGCGCTGTTTGCTACACCAGGGGCGAGTGCCTTGCCGTCTACCGACCATGAAGCTTGCTCTCACTTGTCATTAGGGGTGCAGGCAAATGTTTTGGTGAGTGTCACAAGGCAACTGCATTATTATATATGATGAAATGCATTGGCAGGGATAACTTCTGTTGTATGTATCCATGTGTCAACCAGGAGCTATGCCCGCAGGGAATTTGTTTATGGCTTCAGGGATTTTTGTTAGTGGCAGTAGTGCTATTAGAACACTGAACATGTTCAGGTATGGGCAAATCCCAAGCCTGTCAAAGTACCAATTTCTTTTGGTGTGAACATGCATTAATCTAAAATGAAACACATGTTATTTTGACATTTATTACCGAAACCTGAATAAGTTTCATTTGCACAAACATTGTTACCCAATTAAAAATTGGCATATAATATAACTTACTTATTATATGACTATCATAAAATATGAATATCATTGATTTGCTTCAGACTATGTACATCAGGTGCTTGATCTAAGCCAAAAATACCCAAGCTACAGACTTGCTGAGGTCCTTGCAGATGACAGGACTGTCCCACCACCTATTGCCTCCCAGTACGAGAAACCTGAAAAGGATCTTCTCGTAGGTGCTCACAGGTGTCGATTCAACCTGACCAAGAAATCTTCCGCTCCATTGTAGATAACCTGTATATTTGCCGCCCGGGTCAGGGAAGGTTTTTCTAACAGCTGTTACCACACAGGCTGCCAGCACTTTCCTGTTTCTTTTGCCCAGTCTGTGCTATATCCAGAGTGTAAACTGGCGGTAGGCTAGATACCTGATTAATCTGAAGCAATATGTCAATTAGTTGTCTATGGTTTTAAAATAAGTTGTATAGTTAAAAATACAATTGTCATTTGTCAACCACTCCCTCACTTCATAATTTTATTGTAAGCTCTGCCTCTGGATTTCATGTAACTGGCATTATTTATTCTTGGCTATGTGAAATATATTGTAGTTCATCAATATGAACACTGAATATTTTACACAGTGGAATAAATGTTCCCTTTGTAATAAATATGATTGTTCAACCTCAAACCATCCTTTTTGGTAGCAATAATGGCTAACTTACTTATTGTAGAGACCTCATCTCCAACAGGTCTGTCCATTTAAATAGATTCAAATTTGGACACTTCCAGCACATTTTTATGCAGCTAGCCAGATATCTGGGATGCTTGGTGATGCATGTCCATTCCTCCGTTAGAGCTATCACTCTCTCCAAACTTCTGTAGCACTCTCTGGCTGTGTCCATTGGGATGCAATAATGACAGCTACACCTAAGTTAGAGAAATAATTAAAGAGTCATTGTAAATTTATATTTGTGATACAATAAATGAATATAAAAGGAAAATACTTTATAAACTGCATGCAAACATCTGTCCACAATATTCAATGTGTTCAGGGTACAATGACAAAGCTACTTTCACTAGCCAAGTACTATTTGTTGTAGTAGTTAGGTCTGTCAACATACCATCCTCAACTTACAGAATGTGTAAATTTATTGGGTAAAACGAAACTAACGATTATTTTTTACCAGTTAATATAGTTCAATAAAGCTTGGGAAGGGTATTCTAAAACTTACCATTCATCGAAATCTTTTGTTGATTCTTCATCCGAAGCGGACCCTTGAGTTAGACTTAGAGCTCCCGGTGTCATTTCGTAGTGTGACTTGGATTTTTCAACTCCCGTCCGTATTGGCTCAAATAAATAGTCATGGACATGATTTGCCCCAATATTATGCTATGTGGACTCGTAAACTTCATCAGAAGACGACATGGGTTGTCAAAAAGGTGTAATTTTAAAATCCAAACAATCGTTTTACGTAGCCCAAAAGACCAACGTCAGGTTCTATTAATCACCTTGTCGGAGGGAGTGCATACTCCCGTACTTAGTTCGAAAGAGCTAGTTTTACGCTTCGCTCGCTCGCTCGCAGTCAAACTGAGAAGATGGCTTCGTATTTTCTTCCGAATGAAACCTTATCGGTGGATTTTTAGTACTTATGCATGCCGTTGCAATGAATTATGGGTCCCCGTTGGTTTATGAGTTATTAATCTTCAATTTGAAACACATTATAAAGAAATGATGAAAATCGTTGTAGTTGACCTTTAGGATAAAGGACTCGTTTAACTAAATTGAAATTAATATAGAATCTATTTAGAAATCGAAATTTGATTAATCACAGAATGGACGAGAACATGGTTGGTTGACTGATCATAAAATATAGTTCTAGAAATAATAATTCAAGAGTTCATTTTGCCTCATTCCTAAACGGACTTAGTTCGTATATTCAGACCAGTGATTCTAACAGGCAATCTATCCCTAGAAATACTAAATGCCGCTGTACTCGCATCCAGTCGAAATTCGTGATAACGGCCGAGCTTCATGTAAATCCGGGCATACCGAATACCGGGAAATGGCGTTTAGACTGGACGCGAGTATTCGGCATTGTTCTGACTAGAATACCATTACGAGAAAAATGTCGTCTGCCAACGCAAGCTCGTTTGAAATGGTTGACAACCCTTAGCAAAAATTGCATGCAAATTATGCCGCATCACATTCGTCGGAAGCATCGAACTTTCAACTTAAAAATTGCCGTTTCTTTCCCTCAACCATCGATTCCATCAAAGGGTATGGTTGCACCTTCAGGCACAAGGACGCCACAGATATCTAGTTTCTTTGGAAATAAACTGCCCAGTTCGTCACAGAGGCCAAATGACATTACAAAGGCTATGCTATCGTTCATTGTTGACGACTTGAGACCCTTTAGCGTGGTGGAAAATTCCGGTTTCAAAAACCTGATGAAGGTATCGGAACCTCGTTACACCATTCCCTCACGACACCACTTTTCTGACCGTGCCGTGCCATGCCTGAATTATATGAAGTCATCAAAACAAATGTAAAGAATGAACTTGCAAAAGCTTCCTCAGTAGCTATAACTGACGGTTGGACAAACCAGGCCACAGATTCCTACGTTACAATCACTTCATCACACATTGACAGTGAATGAATACTCAAGAGCTATGTCTTACAGGTAGATTAACTAACAGGCTATAGTAGAGTGTATTTTTTTAACTTCTCCAAGTGTTAACCTACAATAAAATCTAAATATGAGATTAATGTTACGAGTATATCTAGTGGTTCATATTAAAATAAATCAATGATTTTAAAATTTATGAAAATGCAAATGAATGAATCCAGATCTCACAAGAAGAGAGAATATATATGAATAAAACCAAATAAATAACAAATAATAGATATAGATTCCTCTACATCAACAACAATCAATATGTAATGTTTTCAGACATTTCGGTGGTCTTGAGAGCTGAATTGTAGATTGAAATACAAATTGTTTAAGTAATGAGGTAATACACTGAGCCACTCTGTACTTTATTGTGATTCTTCTTCGTTCTCTTCAGACAAGAGCTATGACAGAATCCCACATAGTAGTATTGCCAACATGCTATAGGAAGCCATAACTAAGTGGTTACTGACGATGCAGCCAACATTTATGTTTAAGAATAGTTCATTAAAGCTAGAAAAAGCAACATTTTCATAATTTGTCTGTTTATTACAGGTATTAACATAAAATGTTTAATCAACTGATTGAAAATATACAGTATGTAAACTATCGAAACTATCGTGATAGTATCGCAATAGTGAAGTCAACTATTGACAGTCTATCGTGATAGTACTTTTGACTATCGATAACTATCGTGATAGCAAATTTGGCCGCAATAGTCAGCCCTAATTAACATATACAGATACAAAAGTGCTTCATCCTTATGGCCACAAAATGCAAAGTTTTGAAGTTTAACTTGTACATTTGAATTATTACCAGCCTCCCTTTCAATGAGTATCTTGTGTGCCATAATTCTAGTCATCATCAGCACCACATCTTGCCTGACACTTGCTATGGATATTTGTGCGAGTAAGACTTTGCCCTGTCTAACAAGCTCACTTTCAGAACTGATGCTGCTCTTCAACATAAGACTGGAAACATAATATGTAGAGTAAATACATTTTAAGGATGTGGTTTAAAGGGCACTACATACAAATAAATAAGTAAATTAACCATATATATATATCAAATATCTCATACCTGCTAAGCTGTATTAAGAACTTCTCTCGCATGAAAAGCGCAATTGTTGGGTTAGCACCCTTTTCTCAGCCTGGATAACAAGGTTTGATATGGAGTGCCTATTTACTCACTTCAATATTCTACACTGTACTTCTTTTCAAAAGAATCCACTTTGGCATCATTATCGATGAAAACATCACAACAATAGTTGCCAGAACCTAAGGCTGTCCTGTAGGTGTAACATATAAACACATATGGCTCATAGCACCCATGCTTATACACACAATTTCATCTATACACATATACAAACCATGTTTCAAAAACATTATGCATCCAAACATCAGTTTACTCACTCCTTTGTGATATCAAATCGGTACAGCTTCCTATTGCCATCTACATGAGATGCATGTATGTCATCCACACAGGCTGGGTAAGCCAGGTGATCAACAGCACGGTGCTTGTCCAACACATATGAGCATCTCTGCCACTCTCTTAAGGCACATGTAAATGCTGTTGGCGCAATGAAGCTTTTCTGCAACAGAGTGAATGAAAGTGTAACCTCATGTCATTTATTCAATAAATACAATTTCAACATTTCTATTCCCATAAATAATATTTACTCTACTGTGGCTTCTAAATATTTGATTTAAGGTCTCCAAAAACCCTCGCACAAATGTCCCTGGGAGCTCCCACTTCACTTTGTGAGAGGTCTCCAATAGCCCAGTTTCAAATATATACATGTCTAGTGAAGGAATAATAACATTATATTTCAAAGCACCGAACATAACAAATGTTCAAGGTAATCTATATAAGATGCTGTAACAAAACTTACTGTGGGTCATTTTAGGAAGTGATGGCCAAAGCTTTTGAGAAATCAAATCAGTAATATTCAATGGATCCTTCTAACCACAGGCTTCACAAATAAATTTTGGCAAGTGAAGATCATATCTCCCTGCAAATGCACATTGGAAAATGTCACAATATGTTATTGTAGCATGTCATATGAAAGATTTGAAATAAGGGTAATGCATAACAAATCTGTAAAAGTTGTTGGATATTGTTAAATCATAATGTTTGTAGATTATGTAGTGTCATAGCGCTTTTGTTGGGATTGGAGAATTATAGAAGAAAACTAGATTCGGCAGGCACGCCATCAGCATGTCTTCCAATGGCAAGCAATCGGGTCTGTGATTGCGCCTTGTTAAGAAACCCTAGGCGCCGCACACGTTTACGATAGATGTCAGCGAAGGGAGCTGGTAACGCGCACTATTTTGGATAGATGTCACAAGCTGCAGCCCCTTAGATGTTTTGATATGACCCCTTAGCAGATGTTTTGACATGACCCCTTAACCAAGTCAATACAAAGCCGAGGGAATGGCACTAACACGGTCTCAGTGGCTTGGTGGTTTACTGCTTCGCCTTTTGATCCACAGGCTGTGGGTTCGACTCCAAGGTGTGACAACCTGACTCGTGACTCGGATGATCACGTACAAATGGTGGTCACATCTTTGAAAAGGGATGTAAAAGATCCTTTGAGGACGACGTACTCCGTAGCAATGACCAGTTTAGAGTAATTTACAAAATTGTAGTCGTACATAGCTTATAGTTGCTAAATACGAATATGTTTTGATGCACACAAACACACACCCACTTTACTGGTCGATAACGTAAGGTTTGGACTTCTTTGAGTTGGCACAAGCGCCAACGGCATGTCTTCCAACGGCAAGCATGGACGACCAGCAATACGGTACCAACAATATAACACAAACAATATTATCTCTAAACAAAAATATATATAAATATATAAATATATATATATATATATATATATATATATACATATATTTATTTTTATATTTATATATATGTATATATGCATATTTATATATATATGTATATATATATGTATATGTATGTATATATATATATATATTTATATATATTTATTTATCTATATATCTATGTATATATGTATATTTATATATATATATGTATATATATATGTATATATATATATATATATATATATATATATGTATGTATATATATATATATGTATGTATATATATATGTATATATGTATATTTACATATATGTATATATATATAAATATTATATATATGTAAATATATGAATATATATATATATAGATATGTATATATATATATATATATATATGTATATATATATATATATATATATATATATAATTATATATATATATATATATATATATACGTATATACAACACACACACACTTATAGGTTTGGCCTACTTAGAGTTGGCACAAGCGCCAACGACATGTCTTCCAACGGCAAGCCTGGACGACCAGCAATACAGTACCAACAATATAACACAAACAATATTATCTCTAAACAAATATATACATATATATATATATAGATATATATTTATTTATATATATTTATAGTATTTATATATCTATGTATATATGTATATTTATATATGTGTCTATATATATATAAATATATGTATATATATATATATTTGTATGTATATATATATATATGTATGTATATATATATATGTATATTTACATATATGTGTATATATATAAATATATATATATATGTAAATATATGAATATATATATATATAGATATATATATATATAGATATGTATATATATATATATATATATGTATATATATATATATATAATTATATATATATATATATATATATATATATATATATATATATATATATATATATATATATATATATATATATATGTATATAAAACACACACACACTTATAGGTTTGGCCTACTTAGAGTTGGCACAAGCGCCAACGGCATGTCTTCCAACGGCAAGCCTGGACGACCAGCAATACGGTACCAACAATATAACACAAACAATATTATCTCTAAACAAAAATATATATGAATATATATAAAAACATATATATATATATATATATAGATATATATATAGATATATATATATATATATATATATATACATGTATTTATATACATATATTTATTTTATTCTTTATATATGTGTATATGTATATTTATATATATGTATATATATGTATATATATGTATGTATGTATATATATATGTATATATACATGGATGTATATATATATATATATGTATATATATATATTATTTATATATCTATGTATATATGCATATTTATATATATGTATATATATATGTATATATATATGTATGTATATATATATATATATATGTATATATGTATATATACATATATGTGTATATATATGTAAATATATATAGTATATATATGTATATATATAAAACATACATATATATATAGATATAGATATATAGACAGATAGGTATATATATATATGGTATATATATATTCTATATATATATAGATATATATATATATAGAGATATATAGATATATATATATATATATATATATATATATAGATATATATATATATATATATATATATATATATATATATATATATATATATATATATATACGTATATAGACACACACACTTATGAATATACACATATATATGCTATTTATAGATAGCGGCTCGGCACTCGGAAGCTTGGCATCGAAAACCGAGCGCCTGTGTGTATACATATATATATGTGTGCGTGCATGTGTGTTTGTGTATATATTCCCGCTTTGATTGCACGGGTGTGACGATGACGAGTGACGATGGGTAACGCCCCTGATGATGGGTAACGACCCTGACGATGGGTGACGCCCCTGACGATGGAAATTCTCCTCTCAATCAGAACAGAAGCACCACGCTGCGTCGGAAATGTTAAAATCGACCGCGCCCATATGACTGGGCGTTTGATCATCTGAACCGCGTCGACGAGCAGCCAGGACAGCTCGATATAAACTCATAGGCGCTTTAAAATAAGCGATACGTCTGCATTACTGTGATCAGGTATTCTTTCACCTACCCTATCACCTCCACCCCACACACCAACCCCCACCCATTATTTGGAGTAGGTTCTACATAGAATTCGGCATACGTATCATGTCTCTATATTCGTTTCACTAAACCAGGATGTTAATTGAATCTCACACGTCACCGCAAATATTGTTGATCATACGGCGGATGCATTCAGGTGTTTCATTACTGCTCCACCCTCTACCTAACACCGCCCCCCCCCCCCTTCCATACACGGTTGACTGTATACACCAAAAAGGTTGTGGTGTACGATTTAATGAGAATACCCCTGAAACAGACACGCCCAAATTATATAAAAGGTACAAGTGATCACAAGCACCACTTTCTACCACTTACACCACCATTAATACTCAAATAAGTGGCGCAAAGCAGGTTGTGAGTGGAGAATTGTCTGTCACGTGACATACGAAGTTAAGCGATGCTCATTGCAAAATATTGGGCGTGAGTGGTCATGTGAGGTAAGCGATCTACCTCCGCGAAAGTGCACTCGATACGACCCGAACAGCTGGTCAATTATATGGGCGTTTAACAATGTACACGCGATGCCACTGCCAGGAAGCACGTGAACCTCGGAGGATCTTTTGCAGACCTTTTCAACGATGGGGCCGCCAAGTTATCATGTCAGTCACGATTAACAAGTCAGGTTGTGGGTCCTGTGGGTCGACAGACCATGGAATTAACCGCTGCGACGGGGTGTGGGGGTGGGGGGGGGGGGGGGTGTGGTTACAATAGTTACTGACAAGTCAATAAGCAACTATTTAATTACCACCATTTGAACACTCCCGATTTTGTTTACCATTTTCTACGTTTTTATGTCTACTGTATTTTGTTGCAACCTACAGATTGTAAAACCTGTAGCATAATCATGATTAACAGCTAACAGAAATTCGGCAACGTATTATGTCCGAAAGCTCGTTCTACTTAACCAGGAAGTTGATCGAATCTCACTCGTCCCCCAAAAGCTGTTGAATATACAGTGGCTGCTTTCAGGTGTATCCTTACTGCTCCTCCCCTTCCCCCTCCCCCCTCCCCTTCAACACACATGGTTGACTGCATACACCAGAAAGTGTTACGTGCACGGTTATATGAGAATACGCTTGAAATAGACATACCCAATATCTCGACACCATCATATTATATGATAGGTACAAGTGCTCACAAGCACCAATTTCAACAACTAATTATCCATTACCAAGGGCAATTGCAAATGTGGTTTGTAAACACATGACCTAGTTGGAAGGTCAACTCCGTACGACGGTGACTGTTTCGTTGTCCCAATACTGAATGTGTTTTTAACTTCTGGGGACTGAGGTATTTATACAAATGTGTGGCGTCGTCAGCAAGCGTGGAGGTACAATCACCTTTAGCTTTAATTAAAGATCAAACGGGCTGATGTTAATTGTTATGTGAATTGACGGGTTGGGAATGTTAACTTCAAAGGGCTCTACTTGCTACACCGGGACTATTTAATTTGGATAGTGGCCGTTTACTTCAGATATCACGGTTAGGTATTTAAGTGGGGGGGGGGGGGGGGTGTTGCATTATGACTCCACACTGGTTGACGACGCTTTCTGCAGTTATTACATAATATCTAATTGATAAGGACGGTCACACAATGCTAGGGAACAAATCTTGTATATATCGAGTGGTTGCGTCAGTGCCGCAGCCATAAATCAGTTTGATGAAATGGACCCTAACATTGTCAAAGGTACCAATGTTTTTTTTTGTATTAATCATGTTTGCAATTAATAACCAGATACATCTTAAGATATCGAGCTTGGGGTGCACCCCCTTGTATTCTGCTCGCCCGAGCCATGTTGGATATGATGCAACATTTATAAATAATGAGGCACATTCCAAATAACGACACATAACTTCACTTGTTTTGTCCATAAAAAAACATGGGATACTGGGATTAACCTTAAACAATATCACAACATTTCACATATGTAACTTGAGAGCTTACAATATTGAATAGTCATTTATGCCATGTAGGGGGAGGAGTTTTCGCTCCACATACAGGAAGGTGCGGGAAATTCGGGCGTTACTTTTGTCTCACTGTTACAAATATATATATATATATATATATATATATATATATATATATATATATATATATCAGATAATATATATAGATATTATATATGATATGAAGACTATATATATGATATATAGACATGATTAGATATAGAGATATATATATCTAGTCTTAATATTATATAATATATATATGTAGGTAGGTATATATTATGCTATATATATATGTATATATATGTATGTATATATATATATACAGAGGATAGAGAATGGAGAGGGAACGTATAGATATATGATTTACAGATATTTATTTATTTATCTCTACTGAGGTATATATGGAGATATATCTAGTAGGGATATATAGATAGAGGCAAAGATTCCTATCATAGAATATATATAGAGATATATATATTATATATATATATAGGACTGTGGATATATGTATATATTATGATATGGATATATCTCATGTCCTGTATATATTTAAATATATACATCTATATATATGTTAAATATATACACACAATAATATAACAGATAGATATATTATATTATATATTATCCCTATATAGATATATATATATATATATATATGTATATAATATATATATATAAATATACATATATATATTATATAGATATCGTCGGCTCGGCGCTCGGTCTCTTGCTATCTCGAAACCCCTGTATTACATATATATATAATATATATATGGTCGTTATAGATATCGGCTCTCGGCTGTCTCTCTCTGTATCTCTCTTTCCCTATCTCCAATATTACCCACTTAAACCGCACGTATACATAGTAGATATACTGTCGCTGAGATACATATAAAATGTGCGTGTATGCGTGTTTGTGTAAATATACCCACTTTGACTGCACGGGGACATCCAGTGCACACTGTCGCTGAGACAAAAAGACGCTGAGACAAAAAGACAGTATATACACTGACCGAGAAGAGCTGGTAACGCGCACTATTATAAGATCACAAGCTGCTGTCGCTTAGATGTTTTGACATGACATTATGCATAATACAAAAGGTGAAAACAAGTCTTTTTTTCGCCTATTCCATGGTACGATAATTGCTTGTTACAATCTTATAATTCATATGCCTGTAACTGCAATAGTTATGGAGGAGATAGTTACAGAAAATGAGGGAAAAATTTGACGAAAAATCGATCCCATAAGCCTCCAACACTGCGCATGCGCGTCAAATTTAATCGGTAGTTGTGTCCTAACATGATCTATCATTCCCCAAAGTATCATGTTGATATGTCCAACCGTTCTGGAGAAAAGCCAGAAAAGCTTAGGCTGGAGAAAAAATCGCGATAGGTATTCTAAAATACATGTCATTATGCAAAGTACAAAAAGGGAAAACTAGTATTTTTTTTACCCCTATTCCATGCTACGATAATTGCTTGTTCCAACCATGTGATTCATATGTTCGTAACTGCAGTAGTTATGGAGGAGATAGTTACAGAAAATGGGGGAAAAAATCGACGAAAAATCGATCCCATAAGCCTCCAACACTGCGCATGCGCGTCAAACTGGATCGGCAGTTGTGTCCAACTTTGATCTATCATTCCCCAAAATTTCATGTTGATATGTTTTGCCGTTCCAGAGAAAAGCCCGAAAAACCGGGACTGGGAGAAAAAAAAAAAAGCGGAGGAAGACAGAAAATAGAGACAGAGAGAGAGAGAGAAAGATAGAGAGAGAGAGAGAGATACAGAGAGATAGAGACAGAGATAGAGAGAGAGAGACATAGAGATTAGAGCGAGAGAGAGAAAAGAGGGATATAGAGGGAGAGAGAGAGACAGAGAGAGAGACAGAGAGAGAGAGACAGAGAGAGAGGAGAAGGAGAGAGGAAAGGAGAGAGAGACAGAGAGAGAGGGAGAGAGAGAGATGAGAGAGAGAGGACAGAGATAGAGAGACAGAGAGAGAGAGAGAATGAGAGATATAGAGGAGAGAGAGATAGAGAGAGAGAGAGAGGGAGGAGAGAGACAGAGAGAGAGGAGAGATCTAGAGAGAGAGACAGAGGAGAGAGATGAGATAGATAAGAGAGAGAGAGAGAGAGACCCTATCTCTTAGAGAGATCTCTAAGATAGATCTAGAGAGAGAGATCATAGAGAGAGATAGAGAGATCTAGATATATTTATTTTCTATCGATAGATTTAGAGGGAGATATATAGAGGGATATATATAGAATATCTATATAGAGAGAGTCTAGATCTCTACAGAGGAGACTAGATATAGATATAGAGAGGATATATAGATCTCTCCTATATCTATATTAATATATATATATAGATATATATATATATATATATAATATATATATAGTCAATATATATTGCTCATATATTTTTCTATTCACTCGTTTATTCGTGTGTTGTCATTCAAAGAATCTTCGGCCGTTAATCTTAATATAATAACTCCACCTAAGCAAGTATGATCCGATTGTGGACTGCGCATTTCGTTGTACATATCGTGGTGTATCTTTGATGATTCACATGGTATTGCTCTATCTAGTGAAGTGGTGTCTATGTAACTAGGAAGGAGGCCGTGTCATCAACTGAGTTGATTAGTTGTCAGGTTGCACGAGGTTCCACTACACGCACCATGGCTACCTTGTCTTTTGGGTGCGATTGTATGAATTAGAACCAGATATCAGGAAATGATGTATTTATCATCGGTTGAAGCCCAGTATCCTGTAATTCGCCCGTCTTTTCGTCGTGTTTTTATGATTTTTCTCGTCTGTATTGCTTCCTTTCATTCGGGCACCATGGACTGTTCTGAGGTCATTCTTCGCAATGACGCGACCACAGCGAGTCTTTAATTATCGCCGCGGACACAAGGCTTCGTATCATTAGATGGCCAGATTCCGCATGCATATACTGCATAGGGGTGCTGAAGATTTCCACTTGCCAGATGATACAGTCCACTGTGGCAGCGGACATCATCGGTCTGCATAGAGCAACTTCAAACTACTGTTCAAGTACAAATACGAGATGAGAGGCCCAAGTCACGACAACCCATTGCCTCCTATATTGAATATGGCAATATATGCATACGCGTCATTTAATCAATTTGTTAAATAATTGATAGGTAAAACATATCGCCACCACAGGGAGTTGAAAACGAAGTATCTGCGTTTTGAAACGACCCCTTATTATGTTGCAGTACGTTGGTGGAGAAGACCCCCATGTAAAGTCAGCAGGAAATAGTGATGTTCTTCATGCATCTTCTGTTTCTTTTTGAACAGATTCTGGACTGTGACCAATATACAGAAATGTCGCCCGCTGCAATCCAAACTATCCACAGAAAGTCAACCAACATATTATATTATACTTACCTGAGCACGCCTGATACGCTCAGGCGGAGAGAGTGAAGGAGCTCTCCATAATTGACGGCTTCCATTCGTGACAGCCAACAGCAGCTCTGCCATTATCCTTCTCAACAGCGGGCTTTACGGGGCATTTTCCCGTATTCGCTCGTGTCACAAGGACCACAATGTCAGATATTACCTTCTGTAACCACGCATGTGTCCGTTTCAGTAGCCCAATAAGATGTGTCTGTGCATTGCTCTTAAGACATACGAAAAACAACGATATGATATATAACGCTAGATTAATTTCTGTGTGATGTCTCTTAGTGATAAATTATACCGTTATGCTGTCGTGTTGATGAATTGCATGTGAAATTGGACGAACTGGGAGATGGAGCGATTGCAAAATGTCCTGACGACCTTGGCTCGTGATAGACGGGTCAATATATGGAAAAAAAGGGGTCAACCCCCAAAAAATTGCAAGAAAACGTTTCTTGGTTGTTTTTGGTTCCTGAACATCTGTAGATTAACATACTAAAAGTTTACCAAACTCGGATGACCGGAAAGTGGGTTAATTAGGCAATTTCCAAGATGGCCGCCAAAATTGTTAAAATGCTTGAATTTTTTTGGCTGTCCGTAACTCAGCCATTTTTCACCCAAAACTGATTATGTAAGTATGTTTTCTAATGTTTTTGAGGTCAACCTTTCACCTGAACCTGGTTTCTTTCATGTGTGACATCCCGATGGGGGTGCAATAAGTGCACCCCTACCCCAAAAGTGGTATTTTGGGTACATATTATGGAAACCTTATATTTCCCAATTAATTAAGGAATTGCAAGAACTATTGTTTCTTGGTTTTTCATTGTTCTTTAAGGTCTGAACATTAAGATAGCAAAGGTTCCCTAAAATTGGAGGGTAAATCTTGGTCAATTTCAGGATTTTTACCCCTGTTTGGTATTTGTTTGAAATGGCTCCTTGGTTCATGATTTGTTATTTCTCACACGGAAACGCTGTTGTAAGCATGCTTTTGGAGTTGGGTTTTTTTCATCAGTGTCATTGAGACAGAGTTCTGATGAAGGTGCCCTGTTCGTTAGGGGAAATCCTAGCTGACCCCCACCCCCCCCCCCAACGCCAACGCTCTACGATTGAATGGATAGAGACTGTTTATTCTTCAGTTGTGTCTGGGTCAAATGTCCTACGAGTCGTTAAAATCATTAGAAGAAATAAAGCACATTGAACAGAAAATCCAGTCAGCAAAGGTTAGTATGGCAGCTTCATCCAAAACCAGTCAACTTTAGATCGGATATCAGGAGATGTTGGAAATAGCTTGTGCATTGATCAGAGCTGATCGCTCAGACGACTGGAGAATGCATCTCAGTGCAGTGTCTGATTGCATTCCGATATTCGCAGCTGCTGGACATTTCAATTATGTTAAGTCTGAATACCTCTACCTGCAGTGCATGAATGAACTAGGTCACAAGCATCCAGACATTGTTACAAAATTTGAAAACGGCCTACATGTTATTATGAGGACAGACCAGTTCTGGGCAGGATTGGGATCGGATCTAACTATTGAACAGACTCTCATGCGTTCCCTCAAAAGTAGCGGTGGTCTAACCAGAGGAAGTGGCATGACAGAGGAACTAAGGACCATCTGGACACTGTCATCATCCGTGTCATCTGCGTACAACCTTGCGATGCAAGAGTTCTCTAAACAATCATTTACCTCAAGTTAACAGCACTAAGACGCCACAGTGCCAAGGATGCAACGTGATCATGTAGACAGTACTAAACTGAGGCAAAAATTAGTTGACTGTAATCAATTTGCTAATGATTCCTCATTAACAAATGTTGTGACTGGTGTAGTGGCCAACGCAGATGTCAATGTACATGAATATGGAGCTGTCGGCAAGGCCATAGTACAAAAAATAGTTGGGCAGCCAATATTCACTTATTCCTTTAAAAGAAAGGACAAAGCCAAGACTCTTGGTGACTCATCGTCAGTGAAAGTGAATACCGAACAAATGATAAATTCTGAACTCCTGTTCCAGAGATTTCTTGTAGTTTCACAAGCTGGCGACTTGACACTGCAAGATATCATGGACTACGAACTTAATCCATATCCTCCTGCCCTATTCGCGGCAAAACATGTGTCCCAGAAGGCTGACAAGCCACAGTTGGTTGATGCTCTACGGGATTACGCAAATGAATCCTCCAGCTCCAGCAAGGCCGTTCTAACAGATTCGACGCCAGATTCCGAACATTTTGTGCTTGACGGAGGCTCCTTACTTCACCGTCTGTCTTGGAAAAAAGGGATGACCTACGGGGAAATTGCCGAGGGGTATGCCAATCTCACCCTTTCCAAGTATGGACAAGCCACAGTAGTTTTTGACGGATACAGTGAAGAGCCTAGCTTCAAGGACAATGAACATCAGAGAAGACTAACGAAATCACACCCGCTTGTGTCTTTTGAAATGAATACCGTCATTTCCTCTGGCAGAATGGAGGATTTCTTATCAAGGGACTCTAATAAACAGAAACTAATCCTCCTCATCAGTGACAAACTGAAACAGAGGGGTTGCGAAGTCATCAATTCGCATGGAGATGCAGATGTTCATATTGTGAAGGCAGCAACATCGGCAAAAGTTCGAGACACAACTTTGATTGGGAAAGACACTGACCTTCTGATTGTGCTTCTACATTACACTGAGAGGGACAGCAAGAAACTCTACTTTCGTTCGGACAAAAAGAAAGCAAAACATGTATATGATATTGTCCGTCTAAAGGAACTCTTGGGAAATGACATATCTTCACAGCTGCTGTTTGTACATGCTTTTACAGGTTGTGATAGCACTTCCAGGATTTATGGTACTGGCAAGAAATCCCTTTTCCAAAAAGTGATTAAAAAAATTATTCTCAGATAAGAGCTTGTGCAAAGACCTTTACTACAGCTGGTCAGGATGTGGCAACAATAGTTGATTCAGGATGCAAAGTCTTTGTTTCTTTGTTTGGAAGAAAAGCTGGCACATCTCTGGCAAACCTTAGAAATACATTGCTTGCTAAAAAGGTTTCATCTGCTAAATCATTTGTGAAGCCCGAGAAATTGCCCCCGACGGAATCCACTCTCAACGTTCATTTTATCAGATCATGGTGTGGATGGGAAAGGAAGAAAACATGGACCAAAAGGACTGGGGTTGGAAGTGTGAAGACAACATTTTGTTACCTGTTATGACTGACCAGAAAGCGGCTCCAGAAAGCTTGTGGACCCTGCCAAGTTGAGTCATGTTACAATCAATAGTGATTCTACAATAGACGGTTCCGAGGAAGAAGATTGCGATGATAATAACCATGCTCTGTTTTGAACAATTATATTGTGTGAATGACACTTGAACTTGATAAGAAAATTCAGGTGTGTACTATGTCAATTATTTGGGACATTTTGGTAATTTATGATGTGTGACGTATGGCGTATGACCATGATGGTTCAATAGCCCTTCCAAGTTGTGGTTCCTTGTGTATGTACATCTGATTGATTATCAAGGGCCGAAATGTTGGTTTTCTACCAGTTCTGGCGGTCTTGATCTATTCAGCAACCCACTACGTCATGATGATGCAATACTACGTCATAGGGACATCCAGGTGAATTCATCATGACCTTGTTTGAATCTTAGGTATCACATTTATATATGTTTGTAATACATTTATGGGGTCTAAAACCAACCATTAAAAAGTTTGCTGTACATTCATAATTCAATGGCGGCCATATTTGATATTATGTAATTTCACCACTTTCCGGTGGCTCAAATTTGGTAAACTTTTAGGATGCGCTTAAGTACAGCTAATTGAACACAAAAAGACAAAAAAACCTTTTCTTGCAATTTTTTGGGGGTCAAACCTTACTTTGACTCGCCTAATAGTTAATTGCTACTATCAATTCAATCGATGCCCTTTATTGCTCCTGTACATTGTCCGATCACGATTAAGATCAATAATATAATGATATATAATGATCAAATGGGTGTGTCTCGAGATAAACGCTTGCAATGTACATAATTAAAATAATGAAAGATATCGTGAAATTTAATGTGAGCAATTCATTGCACATCATCCCATGTTTACCCGCTATTAAATACAGCAACTAATTGGAAATGAAATGAATGCTTTTACTGTCAACTGGTCTCGAACACGCACGCACGCACGCACCCAC
>CM067343.1:71446951-71489451 GCA_034190875.2 Urechis unicinctus | reverse complement strand
TCTAGAATCATTTAGTGGAAGCTATGTATATTGAGTTAACATTGGGTCTAAAATCTCATTCTGTTCCCACAGAAACATACAAACTGGAATGGGGAACTCCAAAAGTAACTATGGTCTTTTACTATGCATCTACCAGGCTACCCAAAACTGTATTCAGTATACCCCCATCGGCGTTTTAACTATCTAGAACCATTTAGTGGAAGTTATCTATAATAAGTTCTCATTAGGCCAAAATTACACTTTCGACCTGCTGGCACCCAAAAACTGGGAGGGGAGCCCCAAAAATACTATTGTCTGTCACAATGCACCCACAAGGCTACCCAAAACTGGATTTAGTATACCCCCATCGGCGTTTTAACTAGAACCATTAAGTGGAAGCTATGCATATTGAGTTGCATCCTTTGAAGTCGCAGAGGAGCTGACAGCAGTGATTTCCTGCATATAATTTCTAGATGTTTGTAGTCGATGTAGGCGGTTATCCTTTCCTGAAATGTAGCAGCGTATCATTGTACATGCATATACAAAGGACAACATTTCGTTCTCTATCTTAGCTCAGTGTTGGTCAAAGAGTGATAAGAGTATGTGACCGGCCTGCCATCCCGGGCCGTTTTAGCTAACATCGCAATGTATCTTCTCTGGCTTTCTGGGGATATAGAACTACACAATAGGGGCTTTGCTGCAGAGCTGCTTGAGCTTGACGAAAGCTTGTTCCTGAGTTGTCTGCAATTGAAACACATAATCAGCTTTAGAGCATTTCCATTAATTGCGCATCAAGTTCACTCAGCTTGGCAATGAACTTGAACAGGTATGTAACGAAGCCAAGGAAGCTCTTGACCTCTTCATTTGTTGTGGTGGTGGACATATCTTTGACGGCAGAGAACTCGATCAGTTCAGCGTGTGATTGTGGCTGCATGCCTAGTCAACCACGTGGTGAAAGAATGCATCTTGACGAGGGACGTAACGGCCGGCGATCAGTTTATAATTCAAGATGGAGAAAGAACCTCCGATTCCCTTCAGCATGTAACCCCTAACCCTGTGAAATATTTCAGGAGCACACTTTACTCCAAATAGCAATCCCAGCCACCTGAAGCGCCCTTTTGGTGTGTTGAATGTAGTTAGGAAGAGTAAAGGCGCATTAAGCTTGATTTAGAGGAAGCCTGATTTGGCGTCTAACACCCGCAAACACCTTGGCATCAGGTATCTCTGGCGCTACTTCCTCAATAGTGCGCATAAGATGATGCTCTCGCTTGATGACCTTGCAAAGCCATCGTGGGGCTATCCTACGCCGTTGGTGTATCCATCTTAGTTATGAAGCCATCATTAGGCTGACCTACTTCGTAGGTGTATTCACTTTAGTTATGAAGCCGTCGTGCGCAATCTCACCTAACTCCCTCGGCACATGGTTCGATCTTGATTGTGATGGTACCCAGTAGGGTTCCTATTGTGACACTCATCTCTGGGAAGACATCTAGTCCTTGTAGCAGGTAGGCAGATGCTTTAGGGAGCACCTTGAGCAGTCTAGCTATAAAACCAAGCATCCCGGCTTCTTTACCAGAGATTATATTTTTGGGGGTCTTTGACAATCACTTAGAACAGTTGTTCAGATCCACCAGGCCTCCTTTCACTGCAGCTCACAGAAGGGTCACATTAGCGATTGGTCTGATCTCATCATTGAAATATGTAATGAGAATTTCGCTCACCTTTGTGAGGCAGACGCTAGTATTCTTTGATAGTCACTCTAATTGTCTTATAACTATATTTCCTTATATAGCTATGCTCTTGTTATACGTATATTTCTGCGAACTCCTTCGTATATAGGAATATTGTAGCTGCTTGTAGTTGCTTGAGTGGGGACACTAGCCAGAGAAAACACACGAGTCCAGGAGTTGAGTTCTTGTTGGTTTTATTCGAGTTTTAGCTTATTAGCTTTCTCTGGAATCTCGGGTCAGAATCTTGTTCAGATACTTCGTCTCTTCGCTAGGTAGCTGTCCCCGAATTTCGGCGAGGCCAGCTATTTTATCGAGGTTTCGGCATTGGATTACGCTCGGAACCACACCCACAGCTAGCCTCCCATTGGTTCAGGTGTAGCGGTCCCCCCTTCACAGAGGTCAACCCCAACAGCTCACATGGGGCGTGGGCACTAAGGGTCATTGGCCAATGGGAAAAGGTACCAGCCAGGTCTACTTATCAGGGTCACACCCCCGTCTTAAGGGCGGAGGTTGACCCGGGCTAGTGAAACATATCGTGTTGACAATGGAAAAGAGGGGGAGCGTTTCAAAAGTCAAAAGAGCTAGATTAATATCATAACATCCTCCCCAACCATAGTTAAGTTGAACTTCCACTGTTCAATCAATTTTGATTTACCTTTGCATTTCGAAAATAGACTAAGTTAAAGGAAATTTGGAATATGAGTTAAAGGGTAAAGGGACAGCACGACATTAGCCCAATATTATTTGATTTTGAATTTAGAATGATTCCAGAGTAGCTTGGGCATGCGCCAATATTATTTTACATTGGTACATGTCCATAACAAAGATATTTAACATAGATGGATTATTGATGATGAGATTATAATAATTTTACAAAAAGTGTTTCTCTAAATTCGTAAGCTATATATATATGAATTCTGTAATAGTTATACAATGCGGTTATTAATGGTGACATACTGAAATTTAAATTTTAACATTAATCACATTCCACAGTATTACTCCGCACTAAAACCCAGTGGGAAAAAAGCGATGAGCCTATACTAGACAATGGTGGAATGGTGAAAATAACTTATTTAGCTAATTTAATTGTAGAAGAATTTAACTTATGTTACAGAAATTATTCTATACAATAACACTGGTCTAATGCCATGAAAATGATTAAAGTTGATGAGTGTGGCTGTTTCGTAGAGATGAGATCTCTGAAGGGCTTCTGTATTGGGTTCGCCAGGTGTCGCTTGAGGTGAGGGGAGATATGCGTTATGACGCTTGGTTGAGCCGTTGGACGTCTTCTGTATCCATGGTCAGGAAGACGTATGCTTTGGCTTGCAAGGCACGTCGGGTGAAGGCGCTATCTCCCTCTTGCATGGCGTAAATATACCTGGGAACAAATGAACTTACGGCAGTGATCAGTGTGCTTTTGTAATGTGTAATGTGAATTATACAAAAACAAGAAATAAAATGAGTGCTCAGTGTGGTTAAAGTGCGTGAGTAACTAGTGTGTAATATCATGACATCAATGTGTTCAGTGGAGATATGATGTTATGATATTAATCTAGCTCTTTTCGGATGACTGAAGCTGGTGCAGAGTTGCTTCGTGTGCCGATACCTGGTTGTCGGCAAGGAGGCGGAAGGCTCCGGTAATGAGGGCTGCCATGTCTGTAACGGCCGTCGCTTCGGGATTTGCCTGTCTCTCCTCTGCGTTTGATGTCTCGCGGTGTCCGCTATCGCTGCTGCTGCTCTGCAACATGGTTGGATTTGGATTCGTGCGAATTCTCGGCGTAGCAATTGTCAGGTGTTTTCCTGTACGAAGGAGCATGTAGTAGAGCGCTTTGTACCGGGAAGTTGTGTTCTGATAACAGTGGAAGTTATCAGATATCCGGACTCTCACACCACCTCTTATAACTATATTTCCTTATATAGCTATGCTCTTGTTATACGTATATTTCTGCGCACTCCTTCTTATATAGGAATATTGTAGCTGCTTGTAGTTGCTTGAGTGGGGACACTAGCCAGAGAAAACACACGAGTCCAGGAGTTGAGTTCTTGTTGGTTTTATTCGAGTTTTAGCTTATTAGCTTTCTCTGGAATCTCGGGTCAGAATCTTGCTCAGATACTTCGTCTCTTCGCTAGGTAGCTGTCCCCGAATTCCGGCAAGGCCAGCTATTTTATCGGGGTTACGGCATTGGATTACACTCGGAACCACACCCACAGCTGCCTCCCATTGGTTCAGGTATAGCCGCAACCCCAACAGCTCACATGTGGCGTGGGCACGAAGGGTCATTGGCCAATGGGAAAAGGTACCAGCCAGGTCTACTTATCAGGGTCACACCCCCGTCTTAAGGGCGGAGGTTGACCCGGGCTAGTGAAACATGTCGTGTTGACAATGGAAAAGAGGGGGAGGGTTTCAAAAGTCAAAAGAGCTAGATTAATATCACAACAATTGTCACTACTCATATGGCAAATGTAGAGAATTCCAGTGTCCCCACTTTTGTTCCAGCAATGCAGTTTGTCCTTACCTCAGCCTTGATATTTTGGTCGCGAAGATTTGGCTGTTGGTGATGGTCGTGGCTTGGGCTTGGTTAGTTGCTTGATAGCAACTGTGGCTGCTGACACACGGGGGTCAACATCCCTGTTGTGTAATTCTTTCAACTGTCTTTTGGACGCTTCAATTGGTTTAGCAACTGTAAACTCCCCACTCTGTCTATTATTCTCCCTTGCAGCTCTTGCTCATGGACAATAATACTGTCTATGAAAATGTCATGAGCATTTGTGTTCTCACAGTCCTCAATGATCAGCCTGTGGTCCTTCACAAAATTGTCAAACGTTCCTTGTTGCGGCGCTGTTTGAGCTTGTTTGAGTTTTTAAAAGGTCGTACATAAACCTCAAATGTATCAAGCACAGTTGAAGGTTTATCCTTTTCATCGTCTCTCCAATCCAGTGTCTGGTAGATTTCGCACCACTGCGGCCCTATTCATGTTCCAAGCCGGCCTGCCCTCTATTTGTCGGACTGTGTAGACAGAGGCCTGGCGAAGATAAACCACATGCCTCTTAAATATGACAAGTTTCTTGTTGCAATTCAACAGCATCCCAGTTTACTGATGGGTTTTCAAAGTTGGCTGACGTTTGGCAGATGATAGAAGGCTGCAGATGGTCTGTAGATCAAGATAATTCCACTTCTGGCACCATGTACAATATTCAGACTCCTAGACGAGCACCTTCGATATACAGAAGGCCTTTATTATTATTACGGTACACACAACTTCGATGCAGTCACATACCTCACAGTTTACTACCATCCACGGGTCAGTGCTTTGTCACTTGTTTCAAAGTTTCTGCATCATCAAAACCACTCAATAAATCGACGCCGAGCTTCAACTGCAAGATCGATAGTTAATATGATGATACTTATGGTTCATTGATTGTGACAGGAGTGCGCAATTTGCCAAGATTCAACGCATCTTTTTATGCCGAGTTTTGCACCGATTTGACCCTTGAAGAGTTGCTGTGTGCAGTCTGTGGTCGGGGCATATTGAATAGAAAAGGTTTGTTAGGTATACATATGTCGTATAAAAGCGGAGGACAGTAAACGATTGTAAGAAGTAAGTTATTGGTGTAAGATAACATAGGTTGTGGCGGGGAACACCCCCTCCCCCCAGCCGCATTTTGTGGTGGGGGCCGAGGCATCATACTTGTTACAGAGATAGTTTGCCTTTCCCCCCCTGGGCAGGAAATTGTTGCTCCCGTTCTTCTCTCGTGGGTCACGTGATCATCGGTACGCCATTGGTCTTTTCGAATTAGCCTTCGACAAGACAACACCTATCGCCAGCCAATCTCAAAACGTTTGTTAGGCATACATATAAGCGTATAAAAGCGGAGGTCAGTAAACGATTATAGGAAGTCAATTATTGGTGTAAGAAATACCGTGAGTGATTTGGAGTCTAAGAAGCATGGAGTTTAACAAGCAGGTGGCTAAACTAGAGAAAACGCCTACCGTTGACAAGCAGGCTATGATAATAAAGCACACTAGAGATGATGGAACGAAGATAAGACAGGAGTATAGCAGAAGAGAGACGCCTACTCATGTCACAGACAAGGCGGTTTTGGTAGTGAAGACGCCAAAGTCAAAGTAGCAGACAACCTAGCCAGGTAAACAGAATTAACTACTATCTGGTTATTCTTAACCGTTTTATCTTCGTTATATGCACAAGTCAGCCAGGTTACAGATATTATGACTATGATCGGGGGTCGCAATATATACCAACGCTCCTTATCATACATGAACCTGGGTACAGAAGTAATAACGCGTTATCATATTACTTGAAGCATATTTATTTATCAATACTGGCACCAAGCAGCAAGGCGTTTATCAAATTTGCCAATTATTATAAGTTGTCTAGTGTTTTTTCCTCTCTACCCACATAATTTGTTCAAGTAGCGTACTCATCGTCTTAAGTGTCCATTTTTAATGCATTTTAATAAAGTGATTACCATTTTATGAAATAAGCGTCAGCCTCATTTCTAATTTATGTTTTTGACTGTCTTGGTGGCATTTGTGTATAGTTAACTGTGTTGATAACTTGGTCCAGTAAATTTGATAATTGTTTTTTGTTTCAGATGACAGACATTGAACGTTATTAACCCCGGGAATATCCGTGTTTAATGGCCAAACCTAACGACTAAGAACATATTTTTTTTGTATTGAACAGTCACCTCATACAACATTTGGACACCCAGGATAGTAAAAGTCTTGAAGTCTGTAAAAATATTTTGGCAAATAAAATTTAAGCACGTCAGATATGTCATTTATTCCATATAGTACTCATTGTACTTGCAAAGCAGCAGCGTTGCACCTATTGTCGCAGAGGTGTTTTTTTCCCCTTGGATGAAAGTCTTGCACGGACAGTACAAGTTCATTCTTATATGCATATATTTTTGCAATATAATATACCGGTCGTGAGTATGAATGCATTTTGAACAAATATATCGACAATGACACGCCCCATTTTATTACTACAATGTGCATTATTAATAATGTGTATGCATAGTTTATATTTTTAAAATGAACATACTGTAGGGCTGTACTGTTGTTTGTTGTTGATGCAAAACAAAACGAAACTACACTTTACACATGTCAGTAAACAAGAAACCCACATGTTATTTTATTTGAGCTATTATAATACCATGTGAACTTTGGGGATTTTTCATCCATCTTATAACTCTATGTAAGTCATAAATAACCCAATGAATGGCAGAGTTAAAAGTTTTATTGTGACAAATAATTAGTTTATTTTTAAAATTTGTACCATTCTTTTATGATTATTAGGATTAGGATTCACATTCAGGGACAAGACTAATAAGATCAATTGTAACGGCCGCTTTTGACCATGCATTTTACAATTTATAAATTGCTAACATAATAACATCTCTTTTATATGTCAGTGGTACAATTGTTCTCTTAAAAGAACATACAGATTTCGCTCATTACGACACCTTCCTTACCATTTACGCATTGAGTAATAGGTTTGGAAATACAACGCCAAAAAATCCACAACCGTAGTCCCCCTGAAAAACCCCTGATGACTAAGTCAATTCTTCAGACACTTCAACATAACTGACCACTTTGTTCCCTCTCATTTCCGTTCAAGTAACCCAAGGTAAGAGAACTGGTCAATTTGTTATGGCGAAACATCTACTTCAATCGCATCATAATTACTAGTATCGTAAGGATTATTCATTTACATTTGTGTCATTACGTAAAATATATTATTTGTTATTATGCAGCGAATCCATTTAACCATTGATTAATGATAAAACTCAAAATATTAAAGTGCCCATCGCACGGTTATAGGTACTTCGCTGACGCAAGGAGTTCCCCGTTGATTACATTGTAATTTGTCGTCTCTCGTTTTTTGGATATTTGATCGTTTTCTCTCATCTTGTGACCGACCAAACACGATGGTTAATCGTTGTGTTGGTAATGCTCGCGTGCAAGTTTGGGCGGCGTGAGCTTGTTCACGTTTCCTGATCAGGACGATTTAAAGAAACAATCGACTGGCCAGGTTCTACGATCGCGAGACAAATGGCCGGACCCGGGCAACATATTACCAAGGGATGTTTTGAGCACGCACCGAAACTTAGAGAAATAGCGAAACTACCAGCAGCTATTTTGCGATGATCGTAACGCAGATCGCGCGTCGAAAACAAAACATTGCCATGTCTGACGTCACGCGGAGGTGATTAATTATTCATGAGCTCGTCGTTTCGATACGCTGAACTTGTCTTTAAGACAAATTTCGATCCGAAAGCGCGCACTTTCACGGCTGATACATAAACAGAATAGGTGCTTTTAGGTTATATTTCCGTAATCAGGCGGGAAAAAAAGACATGATTTTCCGTGAGATAGGCACTTTAAGGGCCACCTGCTAGTCAACTGCCTGCTCTCTATCCTGAGAAGAGGCTTGCATGGGGACAGAAAAAGTACGAATCATGTCCAGTACATAAAATATGGGCGTACGTCATCCAGAACAACCGGGTGGGCTGGGAAATGGGTTTCCTTGCTCAAGCTTGTAAATGTAAATGCATTGTTTATGCAACGTATAATACATGTGTTAACAGTGACTGAAATAGTTATGGTCGAAACAAAATGCGCTAGTTGCTCACAACCTTTCCAAAAACACGCAGGGGTCTGCATCCTCTTATGGTCTCGGAAGGTGGAACTGCGGCACCACCATCACCTCTGCCTGACATATTAAGTAGGTGGCTTTCGTGATAGGGCTGCTGAACTAATCAGAGGAAGTCACTACGTCAAAGCTTTCACGATCCTTACTTCTCACTCCCCGTGTGCCCGGGATGCCATGCTCGAAGTGGTCAAGCATCAGATGAAAAGGGAGGCTAGACGCGTGAGGCGAGGAAGGATCGGCGCTGTCATGAGATAGAGGCCCTAAGCGGCGATTTGACATTAGACCGCCTTCGGTCGTTTAACTGGGATGAGGCGCTGGAGGAGGCATCTGCCAGCCACTCACTAAGTTCTAGTGAGCTTGTTCCCACCAGCTATCAGGTGTTGAATCTTGGAGCTGTTGAAGCCGATCCGGCGTCAACAGGTGGTGTTATTGAAATAATGTCACACCTCCACCAATACGTGCCCTCCATGGAGAACGGACAGCAGGTGTATGTGATCCATTGTAACGGCGATCAACTCAGTGTGGAAAGAATGACACATGCGAAACAAAGGGTCTACAAAGAAGGTTTACTTCTACAGGTAAAATGCAGTAATAAGTCGCCTTCTTTATTCAATGGTATATTTCATTATAGCTCTTAATACAATGTTTCCCTGTCCTGTACTCAGGATTGGATGAGCAAGTTCTTCAATGACAAATGCATTGAGAGTCGCGGCACCCTCGCTCAGTTTAAAGGACTACTTTAATCCCCGTAGCCTGAAGATGGAGGTAACGAGTAATTGCCAACATGTTTTTAGGATTTTCTCCAGGTAAAAATTCAGCGAATATCCCTACAAATAAGCACGTAGATGTGTAAGTAAACATAAGTTTAAAATGAACGCAAATATATTAACCCCTATTAATAATATTTATAATTCCAGATCGTCAGCGAGGGCTTGACTTTGCTATGCTTCATGAGGTATTCGGATATGACATCCTTGGACAGTACGCCACGAGGATTGCCAACACACGATGAGGAGCAGAAGAAATGGTTACATCGGCTAGCAACACTCACTGTGGAACGTTGCTGGTTCCCCTACGACGATGCTGACATCGAACTGGCGAAGCAAGGAGACAACCATCAGGATGGACGAGAAGGAGACCTGGATGCTTTCTGCTGCTATGCCATGAAGGTATTTTTAAAATTTAAGGTGAAAGAATTCATCAGATATCGTAACCTTTACATATCTAGATAGATAGATAGATAGATAGATAGATAGATAGATAGATAGATAGATAGATAGATAGATAGATAGATAGATAGATAGATAGATAGATAGATAGAGATAGATAGATAGATAGATAGAGATAGATGATAGAATGATAGATATAGATAGATAGATAGATAGATAGATATAGATAGATAGATAGATAGATAGATAGATAGATAGATAGATAGATAGATAGATAGATAGATATAGATAGATAGATAGATAGATAGATAGATAGATAGACAAACAGGCAGACAGACAGACAGACAGATAGATAGATAGATAGATAGATAGACAGACAGATAGATAGATAGATAGATAGATAGATAGATAGATAGATAGATAGATAGATAGACAAACAGGCAGACAGACAGACAGACAGATAGATAGACAGATAGATAGATAGATAGATAGATAGATAGAGATAGATAGATAGATAGATAGATAGATAGATAGATAGATAGATATCGATAGATAGATATAGATAGATAGATAGATAGATAGATAGATAGATAGACAGATAGACAGACAAACAGGCAGACAGACAGACAGATAGATAGATAGATAGATAGATAGATAGATAGATAGATAGATAGATAGATAGATAGATAGATAGATAGATAGATAGATAGATAGATAGATAGATAGATAGATAGATAGATAGATAGATAGATAGAATGATAGATAGATAGAAGATAGATAGATAGATAGATAGATAGATAGATAGATAGATAGATAGATAGATAGATAGACAAACAGGACAGACAGACAGACAGACAGATAGATAGATAGACAGATAGAGATAGATAGATAGATAGATAGATAGATAGATAGATAGATAGATAGATAGATAGATAGATAGATAGATAGATAGATAGATAGAGATAGATAGATAGATAGGATAGATAGATAGATAGATAGATAGATAGATAGATAGATAGATAGATAGATAGATAGATAGATAGATAGATAGATAGATAGATAGATAGATAGATAGATAGATAGATAGATAGATAGATAGATAGATAGATAGATAGATAGATAGATAGATAGATAGATAGATAGATAGATAGATAGATAGATAGATAGATAGATAGATAGATAGATAGATAGATAGATAAGATAGATAGATAAACGTATCATGCGTGAGTGGTGTGAAAAATGAATGAGTTTGTGTGTTAGTGAGTGACAGTGAGTTTGTGCGTGTTATAGTCAGTAGGATCTGAGTAATGAGTGAGGTGAGTAAAGTCAAATGGCGTCCTATCAGCGTGATGTGTAGTGAATGTATATGGCGTCGTTGAAAGTGCATGACGCGTCGCGGTTGCGGATTAGCGTGATGTGTTAAAGTCATGGCGTCGCATTAGCGTGATGTGTTAAAGTCATGGCGTCGCATTAGCGTGATGTGTTCAAGTCCTGGCGTCGTATTAGTGTGATGTGTTCAAGTCCTGGCGTCGTATCAGCGTGATATTTTAAAGTCATCAAATGAAACAGAGCAAAACAATAATCCAAATATCTAGTAGCCCATGAATTTATCCAAAAATGAATTCATCCTATTTCCATATCTACGTTTTCAGCGTTTTTATGTCGTGAATTATTGGAAAATGTCCACATGGTGATAGCATACCCTCTTAGTGGGCGTGATCATTTTATCTGGATTTGATTCAGAGCGTCATTAGGTTAATTATCACTCGATTACCCCATTTCGAATGCATTTGTAACCGTTTAGTTGATCTAATTGGTATGAAACCGCGAAGCACATGGCAGTTACATTGTGGCATCTTAATGCAATCAGATATTAATTTTAACTTTCCAGACACATTTTGTAATCAATCACTCGTCATTAGAACCATGATTGACTACTAACGTGATATTAACGGGGCTAGGACGTCACATCGCCATACCACCTCCCTGTCACGTTTGTGCCGAGTGACTGTCACGTAGTGTACTAACTAGGGCCTCGGCAAATCGTTCCCATCCAATCATACTCGATCACCAAATGTTTGGCTAATATCAGCTCTCGCAAGTGGTAGGGTCCATTGAGTGTTTCTTGGTAGAAGTGTCTCTTTTGAATTTTAGTGTAATGCTTACCCAAGGTGGATTTAATTTTAAGCAGACAGTTTTTCAGTTAGGTAAATAGATGACGCCATTAGTAACGCCATGTAATGTACATTTTGTCCTTTCAATTATTTTGCATAGTTGAATTATTTTACATAGTTATCGCTATGCTTGAGACATGCCTCTTTGACAAAACTCTCGACGAACCATCGACTTAATGGTATTTTCAATTAATGAAACCCGTCTTCATTGGACGAGGCGATAAACGCAAATTTATTCGTACACAGCTTTTTACCTTCGAGAGACGAGCGCTAGCGCTAATTAGAAACAGGGATTCTATTTCACATATCACAATCAGTTAAAGGGAAAGCCCCTGATTTAAACTGTCACTTGAAAGTAGGGTGTGTCTGTCGTGATAACTGACTGTTGTCGTGTTGCCCAGAGGCGCGCGCTCGTCTATACATAACGAGCAGCCGTCGAGTTAAGTATCAAAAATTGAATGAGACTTCATCATGCTGTTGTCTCGTCTTAACAGCAATAAAGGTTGTTTGCCAGAGCTCCGTCTACAATAAAATGCTCTAGTGGTCAACCGAGGGCTGGATAGTTCTACATAAAGGTATCATGGGGGACGTTGCAAGTAAATATATGCTGACAAAAAAACAAGCCAGTGGTAGTAGTTAATGGCAAGGAGTTATTTGTGTGCCGAAGCTCTTTTATCGAGTGGATACGCTTTACGATAAATCCCCACAATGTTTGCTCGGCCGTCAACTAACATGTGGACGCATAGGGAACGCGTTCTTGTGATTGACAGGCGATCAAAATAAGCGTCGGCGGTTTCTATGTACCATTGTGTGTGTTGTCACGTACAACTTTCTCTCCTCTACGTTATGAGTCTATGCTTATGCTAACATGGTTAGTTGCATCTCAAAATTTTTGGTTGTTGATGACGTCATTTCCGGTGACGAAAGCATCAAAGTTTACAAAAAAAATACACAAGTTCAGTGCTAATATCTCCATGATTTAGAATTCGATTTTAAAATCAGATTACATGTTCAGAAAGTGTAATGTAATTTTTCTATATATATGTTATTGTAAACAATGCATTGTTAAAAAAAATTCTAGCAGGTCGAACATTTTTGGCAGCCTAAAACTCTTTACTTTTTAATTTCTCAATCTATTAACTCATTATAGTATGATCGTAAAAAAATAACATTTTATGAAAGCTTATTCAATTACCAAACTTTGATAGTTGACATATGCTATGTTGGAAAAACAAATTCGATAGCTTATAAAATAGTATATATCGGTCCAATGATCATAAAAATTGCGCTAGTTGTTGTCATAGACAGAATAAATGTAACTCTCAAATTTGATAGATATCGATATGTTCACTTTCGGTTACGAACGAATCAAAGTTAAAACGGGACGGATATCTCGTTCAATTATGAATTATGAATATAACTAATTCCTTTGCTTTGTAAATTACCGATAGTTTTCGCACAAAGTAAACTTGAAGTACAACGGGTGTCACTTCGGTTGGGTTTTCCCTGGTTTGTTAACAGCATCCTGCACATCGAGGAGCTCTGCTCGCCTCATCAGCATGCTGTCAAGTATGTCACGCCGCGGTGAAATGAATCAAGAAACGAAGCCTTTCCTTCAGTAGACCAAATCATTGTCATTCTATCATGGCCTTTCGCCAAGTTCCCCCATGTACCCATGGGCCTATTTTAAACTTGGTTTTTCAGAATTTTTTTGTTAAATGGTCGGGAGCAATAATGCGCAGAACCGATAGGTTTTGTTTTGACCTTGACCTCATATTAAGATCAAGGTCACCTTTTAAATGTTAAACTATGGTGCGATTTTGAAAAAGTTTAAAGTTTCTTGTAGCCTGGTTTATTGGCCAACTTTTCATTATAAATGTCATGATAAAATATGCGCATTTCGCCCCGTAGCCCCCACTCGAAAATTTGTGGTAGTGTTTTACTACCTTTTTCAATCGCTTATAACTTCCACAATATTGGATGGATGGTCATAAAAATTGGGTCAAATGTTGTTAGGGACAGTGGCTATCGAAAGATAAGTCTTTTTATGGATGTCGATGATGTCACTTCCGGTTACGAGTAAAACAACGTAATTTAGCGGTGCAATCGGAAGTTAACGCGTCATTTCTCCGTCGGTAATGGTCGTATTGTAAAAATGTTTGCACCCGAAGATAGCCAATCTACTAAACTAGTAACTCATTACAACACGGACCAGTCAAATTGACTGTCAAAATATATGTAGAATATAGAACGCGTTTACTCTGTGCTTCATTGTGAATTCTATGAACATCACTGATGTTATTGCTTACACTAACAACCATATGTATAGTTTCAGCCAAATAGATATGATTTAACGTGTCTTGATACAATTGCTTACTTGCAAACATCGTTAGAAAACAACTCAAACCCCTTGAATTGGGCGATTCCAACTAGTTGTCGAGTAACTGACGTGATCAATTCATAAATCTGGAGCAATCGCGTCGTTTGTCCGTTGTGAATGGTCGTTTCGTGAATTGGTTTACGCTCGAAGGAAGCGCATTCGATTCTGAACATAAATGCTCAGATAATAAATATCAAGTCAATTTGCGAAAAATGCTCAAATATTGAGTCACCACCTATCCTTCACTGGGCAGGAGGTTGGAGTATTGGCGTGGGGTATTGGCAGGCAAAATTGTAGAGTGAATCCTCTTAGTGAAGATATAAACTCTTTGATAGAGCTCCTTGGGAGCACAAGTATTCAGTGCACTGCTTGTCCGACGTTGAGTGAATTAAAGCAAACACTGATTGAGTTAGAAGAGTAGATGACTTCTTAAGAAGTGCCATTAAAATTTATTCGTAGGTCAAATAGCGTTTGAACTCGAAAAAAATTACCCTTTTGTGCGGCAAATGTCGGGGCGGATGGTTTTGTTAGGTAGAATAACATGTTCCCAATGGCTATGGGGCGCGCCAGGCTCGTAAACGGGACTAAAGATGGTTGAGGCGAGATTTTTGATGAGCTGGTGACGAAATCGTTGTCCCCCTTGCGTTTATGTATACATAGAAGATAAATGCAAATCCCTGTGCCCTCAGCCACAGGCCCCCGGGGTGGGGGGGGGGGGGTGGGCACTTGGCCTTATTCTGGATAGGGGTGTGCCGCGGGACCTCGAAAACCCGTACCCATCGTACAAGGTCAAAATGGCCAAAAGCATACCCCGTCGTACAAGGTATTATGCGAATGTATAACCCCTCGTACAGATTGAAGCTCAAAGACATACCCCGTCGTACAAGTATGAGGCCAAAAAACCCGTCGTACAAGTCAAGAGGCCGAAAAAACATACCCCGTCGCGCGGCACATATGTACTACCTCTATACCATTAAGTGCCCCCGCCCCCCCCCCCCCCCCCCCCGGGCCACAGGCACCCAAGTCCAGTTATTAAACCAGCCCGTTCGACAGTGTTCAGTTTCGCCTGACTCATTATATATTAACAATTATTATGCATGGCGCTGTCACTTGGCGAGTTGATCTGACTCGGGTTCCTGTGCCCTCAGCGGAGCGATTGGGTGGTGTGGCTTTCCGTCATCTAAGTAAGCGCATTCGGCTTTGCATGCACTCCACCAAGTTACGTGTGAGTGAGTGAGTGGGAGAGTAGGTGAGTGAGTGAGTGAGTGAGTGAGTGAGTGAGTGAGTGAGTGAGTGAGTGAGTGAGTGAGTGAGTGAGTGAGTGAGTAAGAAGTTGAATATGAGTGAGCGAGTGAGTGAGTGACTGGTGAGTGGGTAGTTAAGTGTGAGTGGGTGAGTAGTTACGTGTGAGTGAGTGAGTGGGAGAGTAGGTGAGTGAGTGAGTGAGTGAGTGAGTGAGTGAGTGAGTGAGTGAGTGAGTGAGTGAGTGAGTGAGTGAGTGAGTGAGTAAGAAGTTGAATATGAGTGAGCGAGTGAGTGAGTGAGTGACTGGTGAGTGGGTAGTTAAGTGTGAGTGGGTGAGTAGTTACGTGTGAGTGAGTGGGAGAGTAGGTGAGTGAGTGAGTGAGTGAGTGAGTGAGTGAGTGAGTGAGTGAGTGAGTGAGTGAGTGAGTGAGTGAGTGAGTGAGTGAGTGAGTGAGTGAGTGAGTGAGTGAGTGAGTGAGTGAGTGAGAGACTTGATGAGGGTGTTAATGAGTTGTTAAGTGGATAGTTAAGTATGGATGAGGGAGTGAGTTGGTTCAAGTAAGTCATTGTAACAGGGCGATAGTCAGTTAATCATTGCCATGAACTTTGAAACAGGACGTGGCTCGCTTAGCCATTCCGGTATCTGAACTATAGCTGACAACTAATCAGTCGACCACATCGCAATGGTTGATGTGTTCATACTAACAGACTGTCTGAGCAAGCTGGGAATAGCTCGTGTTGACGATTTTGTCTACGTCGGAATTGTGCAATTGGAAAACATTTCATGGAACACGTATGCGAGGGTACAGGCAGCAGAGTTTTGAAACAAGCCCTTCACTTAACGATAATATTAAACACTCGAGCAAATGTGCAGCAGAGGCTATCGTGAATAGCTGAATAACGTACGCAACAAGAGCGACATGTTACCACAGGGAACAAAAAGGGCACAAAATATGGAATAGTCATCTATACAATCTCGAACAAATCTGAAATCATTTACTAGGCTTTACAAAAAAACAGTTACTAACAGCCATTAAAGGGGGGGTTACAACTTACCCGTTTTTATTATTCTTTCTCTTACCTATACGATAGATCTGTTCATGTGTTCTTACGTTTTGTTGTTTTGAACTGCTATGTTATTGTGTTTTTTCTGGGGTGTGGCTGCTTGCTTTTTCAAACTCAAAGGAATGTAGAGAGTAGGCACTTAGAGCGATGTTGTTTCCTTCGTCAGAAGTCCATGACCAATGGGGCCATCACTCACCTGACTTGAACAGAGGCGTAGTTATCAACTGACATTAACGACTTATATCACATAATTAATGCAGATGAGGCTGAAAACTAGTCACGACTTCTTGCAGTCTGTCTTTTTTTTGGCGTAGTATAATTTTAAGCGAAAATCAGATATATCGAATGCTTAGGCCCATCCTTGGGATGGAATGGAACTTTTATTTCGTATGTTATTCAACTTTTAACGTTTGTGTACGCAGTGCGTCCAATCGAGGCTTCAAAGACTCGATATATTATCAAGGAGAAAGGAGAAGCGTTTTAACACTTGAGTGCATATGCTCTGTTGTGTGAGTTCCATGAAACTCTTTTCATCGGCACATGAACCGACGGTGACGTAATCGTCAACACGTTGACCAGTATCTGAGGTCATCACATTGTATAAGCAACTGTGTTTCAAAGTTCCTCACAATGACTAACTGACCATCGCTCTGTTGCTAGATTCATCACGATGACTAACTGACCATCGCTCTGTTGCTAGATTCATCACGATGACTAACTGACCATCGCTCTGTTGCTAGATTCATCACGATGACTAACTGACCATCGCTCTGTTGCTAGGTTCAAAACAATGACTTACCGACCATAGATTCATCACAAAGACTAACTGACCA
Organism: Urechis unicinctus; assembly: GCA_034190875.2. Classification (NCBI taxonomy): domain Eukaryota; kingdom Metazoa; phylum Annelida; class Polychaeta; order Xenopneusta; family Urechidae; genus Urechis; species Urechis unicinctus. Next base: position 71,472,196 of record CM067343.1, on the reverse strand, counting down.
TCGCGCTCTTTCTTAGTCATCACATTGCTATGTTGGTCATAGCTTAAACTGAGACTTATGCTAGGTTTCATTCGACATTTATCCTTGATCCGAGATAAGTTGTGTCAAGTAGGGAGTTGATATAGTATCGTAAAGCTTCGCCAGCATTGTAAAATGCTTATCGCACAAACCTGGCAAATTGATTGAAATGCTTTTATCACAAACATGGTCGATTGAGTGAAATTTTTACCTCATAGACATGGTCGATTGATTGAAATGCGTATCTCATAAACATGGTCGATTGATTGAACTGCTTATCTCACACACATGGTCAATTGATTGAAATGCTTATCTCACAGACATGATTGATTGATTGCAATGCTTATCTCACATACATTGTCGACTGATTGAAATACTGATCACACAGACCTAGTCGATTGATTGACATGTTTTATCAAAATGTTCGTTGTTTTCCAAGCGCGATGAGTTGAAAAGAAAACTTCGATTTATCATAAAGTTGTAAATATTGGTTAAATAGTCATAAAAATGGGGTCAGTTGCTGTAATAGACGGCACAAATCGAAATTTGCAATTTTTTGTATGTTGATAACGTCGCTTCCGGTTCGGAACCAATTTATGTTCCAGTGGAAGTGAAATCGGAAGTTAACGTGCCTTATCTCGGTCGTTAATGGGCGTATCGTAGCAAAGTTTTCAATCGAGGGCAGCCCATTCTGAACAAGTAACTAATTATATGTAGTGGTAAATTCGTTGTAGTTTTCTCAAAACTAAGCTCAGAGGAAAGTGGTGGCAGGAAAATGGGGAATAAATTGAAAACGTCTTGGCGGGATTTGATCACCAGCCTCTCATATGTCAGGCAAACGGGCTACTACAGTGCCACAACGTCTTATGTATTTTAAGCTAACGTTTGTTGTAAAGGACAAGAAGTACAGTAGGTGCTGTCGAAGTATTAAACCCTCCTTTCAACCTAAATTCGAGTAATTTAGTATGATAATGTTCAGTATATCTTAACTGCGTTTGGCATAACCAAATCGCTGATTTTGAAAATGGAGATTAAAAAGACAATGATGATGGTGGTATCGGGGGTGGTATCATGATGGTGATCATTGTCATGGTTACAAAAATCATGATGCTGATAATGATGGCTAGGATGATGGTGATTACGATGATGATAATGATAATGATGATAGCATAATGATGACAATGAATATGATGTAGATGTTGTTTCTGATGATAATCATAATGATGATGATGATGATGATGATGATGATGATGATGATGATGATGATGATGATGATGATGATGATGATGGCAATGTTGATGATGAACATGGTTATTAAGAAGACAAGATCATAATGATAATTGATGATGATGACGATTAGTATGATAAAGACAATAAGAAGATAACCTGGGTGATTATCATGACGATAATGATGATGATCAAAGAAATACGATCGGAGTTAGCCAAGTTCCCCCATATACCCATTGGCATATTGTAATTTTGTTTTAGCTCGTCGCCAAGTTCATCAATTGGCAAATTGATTTATTGCGTTCAACGTTGGTTAGCTTTTTAATCAATGTTTGTTAACTATTTTTTGTCTTGCGATACAAAACGCAATTTTAAATATATTTTTTTAATTATTTTTTAAAATTAAAGGTGGCAACGATGCTCAGAACTCAGAGGTTTTATTTTGTCCTTGATTGTACACTAAGGTCAAGGTCATCGAAGGAAATATTAGATCATCGATAAATCCTTAGTAACTTGGTCAATTTTGGGCCGATTTTGAAATTTTAAAAACTTCCTGAAATAGTTCGCCAAGTTCTCCCATGTTCCCATGGGTCTATTGCGTTTAACGTTGGTTAGCATCTGAATAAATGTTTGTTAACTATTCGTTGTCTCGCGATACAGAACGCAATTTACAATATATTTTTGTAATTATTTTTTCATTATAATTTTGTGATTCTTTTTATAAAATAGCGGTGTCGAAGATGTGCAGAACCCATAGTTTTATTTTGTCATTTAACATTGGTAAGCTTCTAAATAAATATTTGTTAATTATTTTTTGTCCCGCGAAACAGGTCGCAATTTTGAACATACTTTCGAATCTTTTTTTTAAATGGAAGTTTTTATTGATTATTAGTAATATAAATCCGGGTTATTTTAAATTAGAACCTTAAAGGTTCCATATATGAATACATACATAGAACCTTACAGTGTTAAATATTTGGAACCCTAACAGTGATATGAACGAGCCTTAAAAGGTTCTTTATGCTATTTTGATAATAGAACCTCTGAAGGTTCCAAATAAAGAACCTTTGAAAAGGGTTCATTTATGGAACCCCATAGTAAGGTTCAAAATTGAACCTTTAGGGGTTCCTTATCTATACTGGGTACATAGAACCTTTTAAGGTTCTTTATAGAACCTCCCGTTTTTAGAGTGTATTTTAACAATATAATCCAGTAACCTGCAAAAACAGTTTTGCGAAAGAGGGAAATCAGAGAAGCTGGACATATGCAGAACATTATATACGGTCAAGCCATTCGTTGTGCGGTATTAGTCCCACGTGAGCGTGTTCAAGATGGAGACTGGTCAGTATTTCATAACCAATCGGCATCTTGGAATTTTTCCAACATTTTCGATCATTAGCATATCCATATGCGTCATCTGTAATCACATTCTCCATAGCGAGGCTGGTCGTCCTCTACACACCTCTGCCGCACCCTATATCGGCGTGTGGGTGCCGAGCCCCTTTCGCGCGCTTCGTGAAGCGGGCAGTTTTGGTTTCGATGTTAAGTTTTGGCAACTGAACTGACTAATGTTTTTGTTTGTAACTGCCCGAGCCCACTTAATACATTGAAAAGTTGAATATGTGACTAAGAAACCATTTACATTTTTATGTCTGGGCAATAATGAATCCGTTATTCTCTTTCCATACAAAGTCGGTAAATCGGCGATGATATCGAAGGCTTTGTTGTTGTTTTAAGTAGTTGAACCGAAGCGCTCACACGAACAGTGCCACTGCCGATTAGGCATAATAGAATATATATGCAGAATATATATGTAGAAATGTAACCATTTATGGCTGGTATAGTGTTGTAAGTAGATAAATGGGGGTAAAATCACACATGCTAATTATGTCACAATAAAAATGATTTATTCGAAGCGTATTAATATCTTTGGGCAAAAACTGTCCCACGGATAACGCCGGGCTCGCAACAATGTGCTGTAATCAGATATTTCTAGAAAATGTTTATCGCCTGAGGAAAAACGAAACCAGCAGAAAAGTAAATATATTTCATTGACGCCCAGCCATTAAAAGCAAGCCGATCGTTGCAGACAAATGAGCTTTGGGAAAGTCGACAAGCGAAACTGTCAACCGCCTGAGCTGAAAAACGAAACCAACAGAAGAGTAAACATATTGCGTTGCTTCATGTTTGAACATGTTTCATTGTCTGCTTGACGTGGTACTGAATACGACCCTTAGCACCAAATAAGCTGGTAAGTACATGCAAAGCTTACGAAATATCTGCTTGTCTCAGATCTTCATCGAGGATCGATTATTTCCCGGGCTCCTTAAAAATCGTGGTATTAGTCCAAATTTTTAGAAAATTTTGTGAGTGACATGATTAGTCGCATCGAAAAATTCCATGGGTGTTGATGACGTCATTTCCGGTTGCGATTGCATCAAAATTTATAAATATGTTTAGAGGTCAAGGTTCTGTTTGACCTCTGAGTGTGTTCTTGTAAGTCAAGCTTCCGTCGAATCAATCAAGCGCATAATTTTAGCGTCCAGGTCGATAAGCAGATCACATGAAGAAAGGGGAAACAGGACAAGGTGTCAAGATTGGGTAAAAAGGATTCCATTGATGACAGCATGAAAGAGCGACTAAGTGCATGAATGGGTTAAGAAATAAGTAATCAGCCACCAAATGACAATGTGAGTTAGGGAGTGAGCGGGTGACTAAGTGCAAGTGATTGAGTGAGTGAGTGAGTGAGTGAATGAATGAATGAATGAATGAATGAATGAGTGGGTAGTTAAGTGTGAGTGAATTAGTGAGTGTGTGAGTGAGTGAGTGAGTGAGTGGGTGAGTGGGTGAGTGAGCGAGTGAGTGAGTGAGTGAGTGAGTGAGTAAGAAGTTAAGTATGACTGAGTGAGTGACTGGTGAGTGGGTAGTTAAGTGTGAGTGGGTGAGTAGTTACGTGTGAGTGAGTGCGTGAGTGAGTGAGTGAGTGAGTGAGTGAGTGAGTGAGTGAGTGAGTGAGTGAGTGAGTGAGTGAGTGAGTGAGTGAGTGAGTGAGTGAGTGAGTGAGTGAGTGAGTGAGTGAGTGAGTGAGTGAGTGAGTGAGCGAGCAACTTGATGAGTGAGTTAGTGAGTTGTTAAGTGGATAGTTAAGTATGGACGAGGGAGTGAGTTGGTGGATGGGTACTCAAGTGTGAGTGAGCGAGTTAATGAGTAAGTTAATGAGTAGTTAAGTGGGTAGTTTGGTATGAGTGAGGGTCATGTAAGTCATTCTGATTAACTTAGCAACAGGGCGATAGTCAGTTAATCATTGCCATGAACTTTGAAACAGGACGTGGCTGGCCTAGTCATTCCGCTATCTTAACTTAAGCTTCCAACAACTCAGTCGACCACATCGCAATGATTGATGTGTTCATACTAACAGGCTGTCTGAGCAAGCTGGGAATAGCTCGTGTTGACGATTTCGTCAACGTCGGTTCATTGTGCAATTGGAAAACATTTCATGGAACACGTATGCGAGGGTACAGGCAGCAGAGTTTTGAAACAAGCCCTTCACTAAACGATAATATTAAACACTCGAGCGATTGTGCAGCAGAGGTTATCGTGAATAGCTGAATAACTTACGCAACAAGAACTACATGTTACCACAGGAATAGTCCCGCTAAACGATCGATATTTTGCACTCTTGCCTAAGAGTACATCATGCCAACAAAAGAAGACCCGCAGTAGATCTGATAATTTTGGAGTCGGGCCCTCATTTATCATGTTACGTAAGTCGTTGATGTCATTAGAGAGTCTCGCCTTCTACTATTCAAGTCATGTTCGTCACGGCCTCTTGACGAAGGAAACAACACCACTCTGAGCACATACTATATACATTCCTTTGGTGCTATTCACTTTGTGTCCTCTAGCTCTCTCGCTCTCTCTCTCTCTCTCTCTCTCTCTCTCTCTCTCTCTCTCTCTCTCTCTCTCTCTCTCTCTCTCTCTCACTGAGATAAGCTGTGATTCTGCATCATTTTAACTTGTATGTCTCTTGTATGGTTCGATTGAAACATTTAGCCTTGCAACTCAACCAGGACCAAATATCAATTTTCCTTCCAGTCTCTTCCCTTTATTAACCAATGATCTCAATCAACTTGTCTGAAGAAGATGTCTGTCAATTCAATCAACTTCTAAGCTGAATAAGCTTCTTTCCTCAGTCTGTCTCTCTGCTCTATCATGCTTCGATTAATACATCTCTATTATGCGTTGATTGATGGGTCACCCTGTATATACTTTCCAGTTTATGAATCTTTCAGTTGAAACAACTGTTGCAAATGGTCGTATCGTTAATTAATTGCAATTTATCGTTAGTTTTCTCACTGCTCTTCACTGGTTTGCTTACAGCAGCCGAACGGTCGCGCAGCACACATGTAGCCGCTGCTCCGCGTTCGGCTCGCGGGGCGCGGCAATTATGGCACGCCGCGGTACTATTTGATAATATATGCTTTTTCTTGTGTCAGCCAAATCATTGTCAATCTATCACGGACCCGGAAAACAAAATTCCTTTAATAGATTTGATCGCCGCTGAGTTATGGCGATCAGTCCGGTTTGTATGTTTGGATGTATGTTTGTTTGGATGTTTGTTAACATTTTTTGGGATCTGCGATACAGGTCGCAATTTTTGAAATTTTGGATGTTTGTTGGTTTGTTAACACAATGGTCGGATTGTTACATAATTTACATCATTGTGTAGCCCATTCTAATTTTAAACTTTTTGTAATGATTTATGTGGCCGTCAAACCAACAGTTTTCCCAAGCGCCTAAGGTCGAAAAATCGTGGTATCAGTCCAAATGTCAACAAAAATTTCATGAATATTTCAAACGCTTATAAAACAGACAATACACGTTCGATGAGTTATGCATGTCTTTATTTCTAAATGATTAAGAGGCTTGTTAATGTTAAATGAGACAAATTGGTTCTAAGCCAACAGACAGCAATTAACTACTCAAGCAAAAAATATTATGGCTTGTTGGTACTGTGAAAATTGGTAAACGACGCGCGCATGTGTTATCTGCCGCATGCCTTTTTTTGCTCTCTGCCAACTCGGTCCGCGTTACTCCACTGAGTGAATTACATTGTGAATACAACCCCGGCATTTTTAACTGGTCATGATATCACCATCATCATTGTCATCATCATCATCGTCATCATAACCGTCGTCATCACCATCAGCATATTTTCTCCGGGTTTTCAAGGGTTATTCAGACCCATTGTGTTTGTTAATTTATTTTGTCTCGCGATACAGAACGCAATTTGCAACATATTTTTGCAATTAATTTTTTTAATTGAAGGCGTCAAAGATGATCAGAACCCAGAGGTTTCATTATGACCTTGATTGCAAACTAAGGTCAAGGTCATCGAAGGAAATATTAGATCATCAATAAATCCATAGTAACTTGGTCAATTTTGGGCTGATTTTGAAATTTAAAAACTTCCTGATAAAGTTCGTCAAGTTCCCTCATGTGTTCATGGGCCTCTAACGTTTAACGTTGGTTAGCTTCTGAATCAATGTTTGTTAGCTTTTGTGTCTCACGATACAGAACGCAATTTTCAATATATTTTTGCAATTATTTGTTGAAATTGGAGGTGTCAAAAATGTGTAGAATCAAGAGGTTTTACTTTGACGTTGAGTGTAAACTAAGGTCAAAGTCATTGAAGGAAATTTTAGATCATCGATGAATCCATTATTACTTGGTCAATTTTGGGCCGATTTTGAAATTTTCAAGACTTCCTGATAAAGTTCGCCAATTGAATGTGCTTTTTCTAGCACTGTTGCCAGTGCTTGATTTATTTCTCCCGCCCAATCTACTTCTGCTATACGGCCTGAATGATATGGTTAATCTCTTGGTAAAACATCATTAAACTAATGAAAATAGATCAGATCCGGTATCACGTGGATGGCCAGCGTGTCAAGATGGTAAGTCCTCAAAGTCATCCGCTTCGTCAGCCGATTCGAATAAAGTAGGATCACATAGATATTGAGGCCTGTCAGATACTACTCTGATTTCAAATTTGTGCGCGCCAAGATCCTAGTTGCTCACGAGTTATACCAGTTTGGTGTAGTTCGCCTCCGTGGGCCTCTTTGCTGTGGTGTCACATGTCGCTATGTTAAGTGCATTAGTGCTCCACTTCAATTTCACACTTTATATCCGCAATTCCCCCGGAAGTTATAGGTCTGTTGATGCGAAACAAAAAGTGGGGGGGATGGAGTTGTTGTTCATGTTGTGAAAGGTCGTTGAGTATAGGGCCCATCTTCTGTTACCGTGTGTCGTGGTCATATTTCGAAGCAGTTTTTTACGCTGTAATTTTCAGCCAATAGCGCGCTGGGTAAGTGATATGGGTGACTTTGAGAGAGGTCGTCAACAACCTATTCAGCTACTGTCGCACGTGGACACAATGCAATGTCAGTCATGGTTATGTTAGCGCGCTACGTGTTGTTTGGGATGACGGTCATGACCTTAGTGGTGCGCGTGGATGGATGGTTATAATAGCTTTTACTCAACTGTCATGTCTCCCAAAATACTTCTAACAAGTTTATCCCAATGTATTTTCTCACCCGTTATTTTGGTCATTTCTTCTATGATTGCTTGGGTAAGATAGCTGGAAGTATCCACTTGACTTTTGGAAGCGGCATGCTTTGAACATTTCGGGGTCATCTTGCCTTCTCTCTCTCTTAAGGTCGCTTTGTACTATTTAATAAAGTAAGCTTTTCCTTGAGTCAGCCAATTCATTGTCCATATATCATGACCCCGGACAGCATGATTTCTTTAATAAATTTGATTGCTTGTTAAATCATAAATATACATGCGATGGTCATAACAATTGGTTGAATTATGCCAACAATTTTAAATCCATAATAATTTGAATTGAAGGTGTCAAAGATGTGCAGAACCGAGAGGCTTTATCTTGACCTTGATTGTAAACTAAGGTCAAGGTCATCTAAGGAAATTTTAGATCATCCATAAATCCATAATAACGTGGTAAATTTTGGGTCGATTTTGAAATATTTAAAACTTCCTAATATAGTTCGCCAGTTCTCCCTTGTACTCATGGGCCTCTTGCGTTGAACGTTGGTTAGCTTCTGAATCGATGTTTGTTAACTTGTTTTTGTCTCGCCATACAGAACGCAATTTTCCATATATGTTTGTAATTATTTTTTTAAATTGAAGGTGCCAAAGAGGTGAAGAACCCAGAGGTTTCATTTCGACCTTGATTGTAAACAATGGTCAAGGTCATCGACGGAAATCCAAGATCATGGATAAATCCTAAATAACTCCGTCAATTTTGGGCCGAATTTGAAATTACATCCTTATATGTACTCATGGGCCTCTTGTTTGCTTGTTGGTTTGCAAACATTTGTTTTTATCCACGATACAGATCGCAATTTGTTATTTTTTTTATCAATAATGGGCAGAACAGAGAGGTTTTATTTTGACCTTGACCCGAAACTAAGGTCAAGGTAATCGAATAAGTGTTAAACTAGTATCTCGAATAATGGTCGGATTGTTACATAATTTACATCACTGTGTAGCTCATTCTTATTGCAAACTTTTTCTAAAATTTATGTGGATATCGAATTAGCAGTTTTCCCAAGCGCTCCAGGTCGAAAATTGTGGCATCGGTCCGAATGACAACATAAGTTTCACGAATATTCTTAGCGCCTATAAAACCTCCAATTCATGTCCGATGGTTATAAAAATTGGGTCACATGTACTCCATGACAGCTTAAGTCGGATCCTTAGATTTCATGGATGTCGATGACGTCACTTCCGGTCACGAAAGTTTTTAAAACATGACACAAGTTCAATGCTCAATACGTACATGCTTTAGAAATCGATTTTAAAACAATTTACCTATTCTGAAAGTGTAATGTAATTGTAAACTTTTGCTATATATATATAATTGTAAATAATGCATCGTTAAGAAGATTGTAGCAGGTCGAAAATTTCTGGTAGCCAGAATCTCTAAACTTTCGCAATTGATTCACTAATTATCGTCGGATCGTGCAAAAATTTACATTTTCTTAAAGCTGATGCAATTACCAAACTTTCATAATCGATATATGCTATCAAAATATTCGTCGTTTTCAAAGCGCGATGAGCTGGAAAAGCAAATTTCACTTAGTCAATTTACGTCAAATTTTCGATTGCGAATGAAATAGTAAATATCAGTTCAATAGTCATAAAAATTAGCTCAGTTGTTGACATACACAGCGCGAATCTAATCCGCAAATTTTATTGATATCGATTGCCTCACTTCCGGTTTCGAACGAATCAAATTTAAAAAGGGGCTGAAATCTGAGTTTATCGCGTCGTTTGTCCATCGTTAATGGTCGTATCGTGAATTTGTTAACACTCGAAGGGCGCCCATTAAATTCTGAGCGCAGGACTAAATATTTTGAAAGCCTATTCAATTTTGTACATAGGTATAAAAGTTTCTGCTGTAAATACCCGACAGTTTTCTCACAAAGCAAGTTTGAAGTACATCGGGCATCACTTCTGCTAGCTCTTCACTGGTTTGTTGACAACAGCCGAATGATCGCGCTGAACAAAGGCTGCCTCTACTCTCTGCTCACCTAACGGCACGCGGCAAGTATGATACGCCACGGCCCTTTTTAATAAACTAAGCTTTTCCTTGAGTCGCCCAAATCATAGTCAATATATCATGGCACCGGACAGCATGAATTCTATTTGATTGCTCATAAAACATAATAATGGATGTGACAATGCCTTGCATGATTTTTTGAGAATACAACCAATATTGATCACAATGAATATACAAAGGTATGACTGTACTTCAACGTTTGTGTACTGTTAAAAGTCTATACTACAAGCAAACAATATCTAAATATTAACATACCTGCAGAACACAACCGTTTTTGGTGCAGTAATGATTAAACTTTCAACTATCCAATTCAGACCCCCTTTGTCCGCCCGGCTGTGGTAAATGTATAAGAAAATGTTGGGCCTGTATCAGCAAATCTCCATTATATAGAAATCTTTCATACAGGTTAATTATTCATTTTATGTAGAGCATGTTACCTGTTTGGAACTGTGACTACATAACTGAGAGACTGAATGGGCAAGGTCTCTTTCAACTTCTCCACGAGAGTCTCCGTAATTATGTCTTCCAATGCTTTAGCCAGCATTTTTTTTTTTCTTCCCCAGTCAAGGTTTTTTGGGCTTTTCTCCGGAACGGTTAAACATATCAACATAAATGGAATGATAGATCAAGTTGGGACACAACTGGCGTCAAATTTTTCCCTCATTTTCTGTAACTATCTCCTCCATAACTACTGCAGTTACGAACATATGAATCACATGGTTGTAACAAGCAATTATCGTAGCATGGAATAGGGGTAAAAAAAAATACTAGTTTTCCCTTTTTGTACTTTGCATAATGACATGTATTTTAGAATACCTATCGCGATTTTTTCTCCAGCCTAAGTTTTTCTGGCTTTTCTCCAGAACGGTTGGACATATCAACATGATACTTTGGGGAATGATAGATCATGTTGGGATTAAATTTGACGCGCATGCGCAGTGTTGGAGGCTTATGGGATCGATTTTTCGTCAAATTTTCCCCTCATTTTCTGTAACTATCTCCTCCATAACTACTGCAGTTACAAGCATATGAATTATATGGTTGTAACAAGCAACTATCGTAGCATGGAATAGGCGAAAAAAAGACTTGTTTTCACCTTTTGTATTATGCATAATGTCATGTACCTATCGCGATTTTTGCTACGAGTTCTCTCCTCGCGGATATCTCCGAAACGGCTGTATTTACGCACATGAAATTTTGTCAGTAATTAGAACTTGGCCTCGTGATAATGATTGTAACAGTATTTTAAGCATTCATAGTAAAAGAAAACGGTAAAAAGGACGTTTAGTTTGAATGTTTTCTACTGCAGCAGCTTAGCAGCAGGCTACGTAATCGACCAGAGACATTCATCGCTTACCTTAGCTGGCTTTAAGGGGTCATGTCAAAACAGGCCAAACCTTACGTAATCGACCAGCGGCATTCACAGCTTTCGCCTTGTATTGACTTGGCTTAGGGGCCATGTCAAAACATCTAAGCGACAGCAGCTTGTGATCTTATAATAGTGCGCGTTACCAGCTCTTCTCCGTCCGTGTATATACTGTCTTTTTGTCTCAGCGACAGTGTGTACTGGATGTCCCCGTGCAGTCAAAGCGGGTATATATACACAAACACGCATACACGCACACATATATATATATGTATACACACGGTTTTCGATGCCAAGCTTCCGAGCGCCGAGCCGATATCTATAAATAGCATATATATGTGTATATTTATAAGTGTGGTGTGGGGGAGATACGTAGATAGATAAATAATAGAGAGAGATAGATATATATCTATATAGATATAGATATCTATAGATATATATATATATAGATAGATATATATCTCTAGATATATATTATATATTTATAGATATACACACATATATATATAGACAAATATATATATGTATACACATAAATATATATATATATATATTTGCATATATATATATACATATATATAAATATACATATATACAGAGAGAGATAAATAAATAAAGAGAGATATAAATAGATATATAATATATAGAGGTATATACGGATAGATAGACACATACATATAGATACACATACATATAGACACATAAATATATAAGATACATATATACATATATAAAAATAGATAAATAAATATATATATATAAATACATGTATATGTATACATATATATATATATATATATACATATAAATATATATATATATATATATATATATATATATATATATATAGATATATATATATATATATATATATATATATATATATAGTATATATATATATATATGTAACAGTGAGACAAAAGACAGGCGTTGGTGCAAGTAACGCCCGAATTTCCCTCACCTTCCTGTATGTGGAGCGAAAACTCCTCCCCCTACATGGCATAAATGACTATTCAATATTGTAAGCTCTCAAGTTACATATGTGAAATGTTGTGATATTGTTTAAGGTTAATCCCAGTATCCCATGTTTTTTATGGACAAAACAAGTGAAGTTATGTGTCGTTATTTGGAATGTGCCTCATTATTTATAAATGTTGCATCATATCCAACATGGCTCGGGCTAGCAGAAAACAAGGGGGTGCACCCCAAGCTCGATATCTTAGGATGTATCTGGTTTTTAATTGCAAACATGATTAATACAAAAAAACATTGGTACCTTTGACAGTGTTAGGGTCCATTTCATCAAACTGATTTATGGCTGCGGCACTGACGCAACCACTCGATATATACAAGATTTGTTCCCTAGCATTGTGTGACCGTCCTTATCAATTAGATATTATGTAATAACTGCAGAAAGCGTCGTCAACCAGTGTGGAGTCATAATGCAACACCCCACCCCCCCCCCCCCCCCCTTAAATACCTAACCGTGATATCTGAAGTAAACGGCCACTATCCAAATTAAATAGTCCCGGTGTAGCAAGTAGAGCCCTTTGAAGTTAACATTCCCAACCCGTCAATTCACATAACAATTAACATCAGCCCGTTTGATCTTTAATTAAAGCTAAAGGTGATTGTACCTCCACGCTTGCTGACGACGCCACACATTTGTATAAATACCTCCGTCCCCAGAAGTTAAAAACACATTCAGTATTGGGACAACGAAACAGTCACCGTCGTACGGAGTTGGCCTTCCAACTAGGTCATGTGTTTACAAACCACATTTGCAAATGCCCTTGGTAATGGATAATTAGTTGTTGAAATTGGTGCTTGTGAGCACTTGTACCTATCATATAATATGATGGTGTCGAGATATTGGGTATATCTATTTCAAGCGTATTCTCATATAACCGTGCACGTAACACTTTCTGGTGTATGCAGTCAACCATGTGTGTTGAAGGGGGAGGGGGAAGGGGGGAAGGGGAGGAGCAGTAAGGATACACCTGAAAGCAGCCACTGTATATTCAACAGCTTTTGGGGGACGAGTGAGATTCGATCAACTTCCTGGTTAAGTAGAACGAGCTTTCGGACATAATACGTTGCCGAATTTCTGTTAGCTGTTAATCATGATTATGCAACAGGTTTTACAATCTGTAGGTTGCAACAAAATACAGTAGACATAAAAACGTAGAAAATGGTAAACAAAATTGGGAGTGTTCAAATGGTGGTAATTAAATAGTTGCTTATTGACTTGTCAGTAACTATTGTAACCACAACCCCCCCCCCCCCCCCCACCCCGTCGCAGCGGTTAATTCCTTGGTCTGTCGACCCAAAGGACCCACAACCTGACTTGTTAATCGTGACTGGCATGATAACATGGCGGCCCCATCGTTGAAAAGGTCTGCAAAAGATCCTCCGAGGTTCACGTGCTCCCTGGCAGTGGCATCGCGTGTACATTGTAAAACGCCCATATAATTGACCAGCTGTTCGGGTCGTATCGAGTGCACTTTCGCGGAGGTAGATCGCTTACCTCACATGACCGACCACTCACGCCCAATATTTTGCAATGAGCATCGCTTAACTTCGTATGTCACGTGACAGACAATTCTCCACTCACAACCTGCTTTGCGCCACTTATTTGAGTATTAATGGCGGTGTAAGTGGTAGAAAGTGGTGCTTGTGATCACTTGTACCTTTTATATAATTTGGGCGTGTCTGTTTCAGGGGTATTCTCATTAAATCGTACACCACAACCTTTTTGGTGTATACAGTCAACCGTGTATGGAAGAGGGGGGGGGGGCGGTGTTAGGTAGAGGGTGGAGCAGTAATGAAACACCTGAATGCATCCGCCGTATGATCAACAATATTTGCGGTGACGTGTGAGATTCAATTAACATCCTGGTTTAGTAAAACGAATATAGAGACATGATACGTATGCCGAATTCTATGTTGAACCTACTCCAAATAATGGGTGGGGGTTGGTGTGTGGGGTGGAGGTGATAGGGTAGGTGAAAGAATACCTGATCACAGCAATGCAGACGTATCGCTTATTTTAAAGCGCCTATGAGTTTATATCGAGCTGTTCTGGCTGCTCATCGACGCGGTTCAGATGATCAAACGCCCAGTCATATGGGCGCGGTCGATTTTAACATTAAGCATTTCCGACGCAGCGTGGTGCTTCTGTTCTGATTGAGAGGAGAATTTCCATCGTCAGGGGCGTTACCCATCGTCAGGGTCGTTACCCATCATCAGGGGCGTTACCCATCGTCACTCACCGTATTCAGTCAGTCCGTTGTTGTTGTCTGTCAAGTTATATATCACACTCTGTGTATCTCACACTTATTATGTCTTCCAACGAACGGTTAAACATATCAACATGAAATTTTGGGGAATGATAGATCAAGTTGGGACGCAACTGGCGATCCAGTTTGACGCGCATGCGCAGTGTTGGAGGCTTATGGGTCGATTTTTCCCCCCATATTCGGTAACTATCCACTCCATAACTACTGCAGTTACGAACATATGAATTATATGGTTGTAACAAGCAATTATCGTAGCATGGAATAGGCGAAAAAAATACCTGTTTACACCTTTTGTACTTTGTATAATGACATGTATTTTAGAGTACCTATCGCGATTTTTGCTACGAGTTCTCTCCTCGCTGATATCTCTGAAACGGCTGTATTTACGCACATAAAATTTTGTCAGTATTTAGATTGTAATAGTATTTTAAGCATTCATAGTAACAAAAACAGTAAAAAGGACGACTAGTTTCAAGGTTTTCTACTGCAGCAGCTTAGCGCGCAGGCTAACTGCAGGTGCTGTTTAAGTAGGCCAAACCTTACGTAATCGACCAGAGGCATTCATCGCTTGCCTTGGCTGGGTTTGCATTGACTTGGCGAGGGGGTCATGTCAAAACAGGCTAAACCTTACGTAATCGACCAGCGGCATTTATCACTTTCGTCGGCTCAATATTGAATTGGCAAAGGGGTCATGTCAAAACATCTAAGCGGCAGCTTATAATATTGCGCGATACCAGCTCTCCTCGGTCCGTGTATATACTGTCTTTGTGTCTCAGCGACAGTGTGCACTGGATGTCCCCGTGCAATCAAAGCTGGGACTATATACACAAACACACATGCAGTACACACACACATATATATATATATATATATATATATATATATATATATATATATATATATATATATATATATATATATATATATATATATATATATATATATATATATATACAGGCGATCGGTTTTCGATGCCAAGCTTCCGAGCGCCGAGCCACTATCTATAAATAGCATATATTTGTGTATATTTGTAAGTGTGTGTGCTTATATACGTATAAATATATATATATAGAGATATATATATATATATATATATATATAGATATATACACATATAGATGTACGTATTTAGATATAGATAGATATATATATAGAGATATTTAGATATATACATATATTTGGAGAGAGACATAGAGATACATAGATATAGAGAGAGAGAGATAGAGATAGAGATATATATATAGATAGAGATATAGATATATATACAGATATATATCTATATATATATATAAATGTACATATATACATAGAGATATAAATAAATAAATATATATATATATATATACAAATATATGTATATATATGTATGTATATATATATGTATATATACATACATACATATATATGCATATATATATATGCATATATATATAAATATACATATATACATATATATAAAGATATAAAATAGAGAGATATATATATAAATACATGTATATATACATATATATATATATATATATATAGATATATATATGTATATATATATATCTATATATATATATATATATATATATATATATATCTATATATCTCTCTATATATATATATATATATATATATATATATATATATATATATATATATATATTTGGAACTTCTTGTTTGCCTCTGCAGTTTTTTACCCTTTGGTCCGCCAGCTGAAGAAATAAACAAGGTGTTTTCACATCTTCAAGTGTATTTCTTGTGAATCGGGATCGGGTTCACTATCTGTAATTCTATGGTGCTCCAATGCATGTGAAAGGCAGTACAATCCTCTTTTTATATGCTTGGCCATAGGCTCCATTAATGCTTCCTGTTATTTACATCAAATCGCTGATAACAGTCTTCACTAGCTCTTTCAAATCTTTTCTCGGTAGCATTCTAGTTAGGAGGACAATACTGCGGTGACCACTAATAAGATAAAATTAGAACTTAAATGATTATACACATAATTTTTGGGTCTATATAAACACTGCATAATCTAGAAGCTGTTTCAATGACAAAATGGATATTTTTTTATATAGGGCTACAACGTAATGTCGTCATAATCCGACTCACTATGTGTCCGGAAAAAGGTGCAAACACAGCTATACTGGCTCCAACACAAGGGGGTGCCGGTAAAAATTCTATACAGGATATAGCGACGTCACACCAAAGAGCTTATAGCGACGTCAAGAGAGCTCACTCTGACTGGATGAGTTGGGCAAGCCATTGTAAGTAAATTTCATTCAGATAGATATCCCAGACTAGTTTGAACTCATCGTTTTCCACTACAAATTCCTTTGACTGATTCACCTACAAGCCCCGTCTCTACCGCCTGTTGGTACTGAACCACTTTACAAACTCCGTCATGCTTGTCCTTATACAAAGAAAAGGTGTGGGAAGGGCAGTTTGCAAGGATGCGATCGAGGATTTCCTGTCCCTCCTTGCAAACTCTGCATTTCGTTGAGCCTTGGTACACCCCTATCACCGTGCTGTGGACCCTTTTTTGAGAAACGTGGTCTTTAGCTGCAAGAATATAATCTGTTGACCTAGCGTCTACTCCCCCCTCTTTCAAATATCTGTACGTGCTGTCTGAGGAACATGTCCTCTTTAACCCTCCATTCTGCTTGTTCCTTCGGATTGTCCCTCCCTGAGCTTTTTGGTTGTAGGGATGTCTCCCAGTTCTGGTACTGGTCCTTGAGACTTACACACCTTTTTAGCTCGTTGTAACAGCATTGCACAGTCGGGATTCTTCTAATACAGGTTCTCGAGGACAACACGCACTTCTAGTATCAATGGGTCAAGGCTCCCCAAAACGTATCTAGACAGGGACGCCAAAGCCACCTGGAACTTGACCCGAAGGCTGTTGAACCCCCATCCGCCCTGCTTTCCCTTAAGGTAGAAGTGATCCCTGCTCATTCCGAAAAACCAGGCCCAATTGTCGGACAGAACCCTCCGTGCTGCGACTTCTAATTCGTCTGCTTGAGGTTTCACATGCCAGTAGCTAGCGCGTATGCCAATTCGCCGACAGCCCACCAGTTTTAAGCTAACACTTTGTTACGGATATTAAGCTTTCACTTGAATACTCGTTGTAGGACAGCTTTGAACTCTTCAGACAGCCTACCCGTCAATTCCGTTTCGTCTACCTCAGGCAGCTGTGGAACCTCCATATACGTATAGAAGTCCCCCTTCCCTAGAACTCTAGTCCTTAAACCTGGGCCCCACCGCTAACGACACTACCACGGTTGAGCTTAGACATAGCGCGCTTATCAATTCCTAGGCACATACCAATAGCTCTTGAAGCATGGACTGCTGGAAAGCTGGAGCTTGGCTCGGGTCTGTCCAGATCTTTAAGTCATCCATATAGAACGTTTGTTTGATCAGACTCCCTGTAGACCCTCTGCACTTGTGTCCACGCAGTTTGTCGAGAGCCGCACTCAGGGGTGCAATGGTTAAGCAGAAGGCGACTGGGGCTATGGAGTCACCTTGGAATAGCCCCCTTTGGTATTTCACCTCTGCCGTTTCAACCATCTTTTTTTTCCCCTCCGTCACAACGTACCGAGTCTTCCATTCACCTACAATCTCCTTGAGTGTGCAAGTAAACCACCCAGCCAATCCAAGCCCGTTGCACGCCTCCTACAACCAAGCATGTGAGACCATGTCATTCGCTTTTTTGAAGTCATACCACATGACTTGCAAACTTTTTTTCCGATCTTTCCATCGCTGACCACCATCTGGTCAACTGGCAAGCCCCTCGTTGTCTCTTCCTTAACGCGTGCCGATTGAATGGGAGTGCATCTTCCTGTATGGGATCCTCTTTCACGAGAAGTTGCGAACCCCATCGGGACCTGGTGCTTTCCAGGGTTTGGCTTCCTTGACCATCCTTGTCCATACTTTATTCGTTAGTAGCTCGGTGACTTACAGACGCCACCGAGGACCAGCTTTCTCTTTCTGATCTCTATTTCTTTTCGTATGCTCTAGCCTTCAGCTTGGAGGTGAGTTCCTCTCTCAGTCGCATAAGTCTGTTATTAGACTTCCCTCCTGCCAGCACTAGCTGGCCTAGAATCCATCTTCGTTTAGGAGTTCCAAATTTGCCGCTTGACATGAGTCACAGTCTAGGGTCAGCATTGGGTTTGGTTCTCCCGTTCTACCAACACCTTCTTCACCCTTTTTGCTTCTCACCATCAGGTTCGGTCTCTTCATTTTGGCCTTCGAGAGACTCCGCAGTGATACTTGTCTCTTTCTCTTCGTTTCCGCTATCCTCCCCTTCTTCCACTACTTTCACTTTGGTCCCACACCATATATCATGTACTTCACTCCTCTTAATTCCGCTGGGATCCCTTCAGAATACTTGCCTTTCCAGCGTTGGTACTGGGCTTGTAAGCTATGGGGTGTTCTTGTATCCGTCCAGTTCGGTTAACGCTTAACATTTTGTTTGAAGAAATTAGTATTGCTTGATCTATGACTAATTTGATAAGGGTGGTGTCAATTCCTCTTGATGCTGCTTATTGGCTTAGGGCAGAGCACACAAACAATTGTACATATGGGTGTCAGGGATGAAAGAGTGAAATTATGAAGACCTGTGTTGATTTGTCTACAAACCACTTTTAGTTAGATTAATTCAGTGAAATCACCAGTGTTTAATGGTACGATTCATTGAGATGTTGCATATGTTGTTGATGCAATAATTCATAATTTTCAGTTAAATAAAATGTATCTATCCCTGTGAATTATGTTTCCAGGAGCGATCCTTGCAAGCCCAAGCCGATCAAATCGTCGCAGTGTCGGCACACTAAGCAAGGTAATTGATCAGTTCAAGTCCAAAGGGTGTTCTTAATTCTGATTCATGGAGATCAATATAAATCCAGATATTTCATTTTATCATCATTAAAGCACTTCATTCACTTGAGTAGTATATAAAGTTGGGGTTCTAGTTCAAATATTGACTTGAATAAAATCGCGTTATGTATTAAAGCTTGTGTATTTGCTTTGTGTTGTTGTGTATCCAGCCATCAGGGGTGGTCCAGGAGTGTCAATATTTCCTCCGAAGCATGAGAGGAAAAGTTTGTCACCAACAAAACCCGCTTACAAACTCTGAAAGTGCAGAAGATTTTGGAAGAAAAGTGAAGAGTTTAGCTTCCATAGCCATCAGGAACCGGAGGACAACGAGGGCAACTGTGCAGCACAAGGCTAAGTCTGGATCAATGCTGTTTTCCTCCGATGAAAACTTAATTCTGTTAATCAAACTTAGATTTTAATGGTGCAATCTCTTGTGCTCTAATGTTTGAGCTAGGACAGGTGTGACGATGAGTTGTTACGAAAGATATTGTGTCATGACACTAAACAAGTGTGATGTTTCCAAGATGTGTGATACTGCTATTATATTGGTCTATGCTGTTACATGATTGGCCGAGTGTCACACTTGCATAATAGTTCACACTGCCATGCTTTATACATTGATTTCACTTCACCTTGAATTAAATACTTGGAGCTCTTGTCATAAACAGTATCCAATAAATTGATTTTATTTTGGTATTCATTTGATTTGTGTTATATATCCTTTTTTTAGGCTGTGACAATTGTATTTGTTTGATAACGGTGAATTTGTATCCCAACAGATTATGATCTACTGCCGTCTTAAACCGGCAGATAATTGGAGTTTGTTTCCCATGGAATTCAACTCACATAGCCTTAATGTTGATGGACAAAAAGTTTGGAAGATTTGTCCAAATGGAATTTTTACAGGACAAAGGCAAAAACACAATTTTGGCCCTGTACTTTAACATAGATTGCTTCAGACTTCTGAAGCAATATAAAAAAGCCACATCTATTCTTAAGTGGTTATATTTTTTTTTTAGCATAAGGTCTAATGAAAAATTGGAAGAAAACGGCCCAACCTAATCACAGAATAGGTAAATAGATGATCTGACTCAACTGTAAATGTCATATATCATGGTCATATGTTTTTGGAGTAACTTTCAAATTAAAATATTATTTCTTAGGTGGGTGGGGCGGGGGGAGGGGGGGGGACAGAAAAATGAAACCCTTGATAAAGACTGTACCGAAGTTTATTGATTAATCTGAGTACATAAACAGGAAAGTACACTGGTTTAAAATGGTTAAAATAATGTTGCATACCTTACAAAAAGCTTGCAACTGCCACAATGAGAAAGTCAAATCAATTCTTAACTACTCATACAATGCACAAAACAACTTCTATCCCAATTAATATTCATTGAACAGAAGATAAGCAAAAAAAATATTCTCCTTAACCAGCAATCCGCACGCCCATTACCTCGAGGGGATGGTAAGAGGGCCCCTACTCAGGGTGCTATTATATTGGTCTATGCTGTTACATGATTGGCCGAGTGTCACACTTGCATAATAGTTCACACTGCCATGCTTTATACATTGATTTCACTTCACCTTGAATTAAATACTTGGAGCTCTTGTCATAAACAGTATCCAATAAATTGATTTTATTTTGGTATTCATTTGATTTGTGTTATATATCCTTTTTTTAGGCTGTGACAATTGTATTTGTTTGATAACGGTGAATTTGTATCCCAACAGATTATGATCTACTGCCGTCTTAAACCGGCAGATAATTGGAGTTTGTTTCCCATGGAATTCAACTCACATAGCCTTAATGTTGATGGACAAAAAGTTTGGAAGATTTGTCCAAATGGAATTTTTACAGGACAAAGGCAAAAAACACATTTTTGGCCCTGTACTTTAACATAGATTGCTTCAGACTTCTGAAGCAATATAAAAAAGCCACATCTATTCTTAAGTGGTTATATTTTTTTTTAGCATAAGGTCTAATGAAAAATTGGAAGAAAACGGCCCAACCTAATCACAGAATAGGTAAATAGATGATCTGACTCAACTGTAAATGTCATATATCATGGTCATATGTTTTTGGGTAACTTTCAAATTAAAATATTATTTCTTAGGGGGTGGGTGGGGCGGGGGGAGGGGGTGGGACAGAAAAATGAAACCCTTGATAAAGACTGTACCGAAGTTTATTGATTAATCTGAGTACATAAACAGGAAAGTACACTGGTTTAAAATGGTTAAAATAATGTTGCATACCTTACAAAAAGCTTGCAACTGCCACAATGAGAAAGTCAAATCAATTCTTAACTACTCATACAATGCACAAAACAACTTCTATCCCAATTAATATTCATTGAACAGAAGATAAGCAAAAAAAAATATTCTCCTTAACCAGCAATCCGCACGCCCATTACCTCGAGGGGATGGTAAGAGGCCCCTACTCAGGGTGCTATTATATTGGTCTATGCTGTTACATGATTGGCCGAGTGTCACACTTGCATAATAGTTCACACTGCCATGCTTTATACATTGATTTCACTTCACCTTGAATTAAATACTTGGAGCTCTTGTCATAAACAGTATCCAATAAATTGATTTTATTTTGGTATTCATTTGATTTGTGTTATATATCCTTTTTTTAGGCTGTGACAATTGTATTTGTTTGATAACGGTGAATTTGTATCCCAACAGATTATGATCTACTGCCGTCTTAAACCGGCAGATAATTGGAGTTTGTTTCCCATGGAATTCAACTCACATAGCCTTAATGTTGATGGACAAAAAGTTTGGAAGATTTGTCCAAATGGAATTTTTACAGGACAAAGGCAAAAACACAATTTTGGCCCTGTACTTTAACATAGATTGCTTCAGACTTCTGAAGCAATATAAAAAAGCCACATCTATTCTTAAGTGGTTATATTTTTTTTTAGCATAAGGTCTAATGAAAAATTGGAAGAAAACGGCCCAACCTAATCACAGAATAGGTAAATAGATGATCTGACTCAACTGTAAATGTCATATATCATGGTCATATGTTTTTGGAGTAACTTTCAAATTAAAATATTATTTCTTAGGTGGGTGGGGCGGGGGGAGGGGGTGGGACAGAAAAATGAAACCCTTGATAAAGACTGTACCGAAGTTTATTGATTAATCTGAGTACATAAACAGGAAAGTACACTGGTTTAAAATGGTTAAAATAATGTTGCATACCTTACAAAAAGCTTGCAACTGCCACAATGAGAAAGTCAAATCAATTCTTAACTACTCATACAATGCACAAAACAACTTCTATCCCAATTAATATTCATTGAACAGAAGATAAGCAAAAAAAAATATTCTCCTTAACCAGCAATCCGCACGCCCATTACCTCGAGGGGATGGTAAGAGGCCCCTACTCAGGGTGCTATGGGGGAGGACATTGAGATGGAATAATTATCACGAGAAGATGGGCTCGTTAATGGCGCCGACTTTGACGATGAATTTGCTGAATATCATACGTGCGCGATTATTCACGTTTGAACGACTACCCTGACATAAGGATTGTAAATTCCCGCACCAGAAGCCCGACTTCGCTTACAACAATATACGGTCAGCGTGACAGGGGTGGGGGGGCATCTGTTATGGCATGGCAGAAACATGCTTCATAAAGGGCGTTCATAACACAATAGAAGACCTGTGTACACAGACAGAATGTCTGTCATACCGAGAGCTTATAGGGCTTGACAAAGCTATGCAGACCCAGAGGGGAGAACTGGTCAAAAATCTAGCTCAGCTTAGAGAAATAGATAAGCATATAGTCAGTCGGGAGCGTAAGCTGGAGGAGCTGCCAGACGACTGGTTTTGGCTGAGTGAGGTCAGTTTCATGAGTAGTGAAACCTGCTCTGGCCGAGTAGAGGTCGGCTTTGTCGATGGCAGAACCGGTTTCGGTAGGGTCATCGCTCAATGCTCTACGGTACCTGTAGGAGAATGTTTTTATATATGTATGTTTGTTTGTATGTGGCATTCCTATTGAATCTAAAGGCTTGTGTATCATACTCAGTCTAATGATCAAACCGGTGAAACCCCTGCAAAATTCTAATGTCAACATTGCAGGTGATCCATGTGTAAGTCTAAGGTCAATCGCGTATACTGGGGGTTGGTACAATCTTGAAAAAATTGGGACCATTAAATGGCGGTCAGAAACTGCCGGAAAACCCGGTCTCTGGAGTTTCAGCCTTCTTCAGCAGCAGATCACATCATTAGGTCTTGGTTTGGAAGTTGATGCTGTAAATGGGGTTATTACCCTCATAATTCCAGATGGGACTGCGCGATTTGACGAGGAGTGTTTACTTTATTGGGTCTTGATGATGGGCGGGGATTTATGCAAGTGATTACTCAGGTGACTGGCCCATTAATTTTAGCATCTTCAACATGCTTTATGTTTTTCTCAATAAAGTCGGTACCCCTCACAACATGCTAGATGGGGCCCCACTACGCTTCTTGCGGTTGTGGGCTTTGAGGGTGTCTCTTTTGGTGATATTATAACCACGAACATCGCTAATCTTGTCTCTAAACGTGTTACTAGCGGAATTGTGCATGAGTTGTTGGTTCAGTTACGCGATAATAAAGGAAGGCAATTGATAAACCACTACTTTCCTGTCAGCGTTGTTCTTGAATTTACAAGATGTCAATAAAAACGAGTATCTATGGATCTAGACAAAAAACGGAGCACTCAATCCGACCTTTCTGAATATATTTTAAAAGCCTATGTTGATGTGCTACATAACCAGCCCGCCATCCCGGCACTGTAGTCCCTCATTAATATTTGAGCAGAAGAAAGTGGGACAACGGTTAATGGAACCCACGAGAAGTCATTTGGTGATAGTGACAATGGTGTTGACTATGGGTATCCTGTGACAACGATGGGTAGAGTTTTGCGCATGGTGCTATCAAGTAGTGTACCAAGCCTGCCCTTCTAGGTGTAACTATTGTTGTTAAAACTTGTCCCAAAGACTAGTTACTATGTAACCAAGCCAAGGAACGAGCGTATTCTGCTATGTAAAAAAAATAGAGGCGTGCAGTTAACTCAGTGGACGCTGTCGACCCTGCTTTAGTTACTGCTGGTATGTGTCATGGAGCCGGTGGCGTAGATGTAATGTCTACAATAGTTTCCATTCCTATTGCCGCTGTGTTTGGTGCTACTGGAGCCCGGTACTGGAGTCGCTTGAGGGCTACTTGGAATTGCTGACCATTAACGCACAGAGCAAATTGAATACCATTGCTGCTATTGTATCGTCAGCAATATACCGGATCATGAGTTTATACTCGTCTGTGCTGAGGTCACAAAAAATATACCTAAATGAAGGGAGAAATTAAGGCTAGATCTGTCAAAGCATACCGATCAATCGATGAAAAACACTCACTGATCCAACGTGGGAAAGACGAAGAATTACAAGTTATCAGATAAGGTGCTACACAGACCAGCGGAATTATATCAACCCACTTCAATACACAGAGTGATTTCATTACATTACTCATATAAATAATGACGTGAGATTCCTTAGATGATTTTCTGCATTCCCTGGTTACTATGGTTGCTATTTTGGTAGAAACATCTCGCCCTATACACAGGGGGTTAGGGTGCTAATTTGGTGATTGAGGGGTCAAAACATGCACGATGGAAACTATGGATGTACTATGTTATCGTAGGCAAGGTATTTTTCATCATTGGGTTGCCTACTGATGCAGGCTCGTCGTTTGCACCTATAAGTCTTTCCTATTAAAACGAAACGATAATGAATGATCGAGTGACTTTTGCTGCAAAACAGCAGGCTTGCTATAAAATGTTCTAC
>CM067343.1:71435179-71446851 GCA_034190875.2 Urechis unicinctus | reverse complement strand
TCAATACTGGAGCAGCGAGTTACTTGACGAGCTTGGATAAATTCAATACACTATGTTGACAGCTGGGTGAATATACAGTGGGTCACCATAATTCTAACAAATGAAATTTTACAGCAATGGAATGCTTCATTTCGCGTGCTTTCAGTTCCTAATAAGCGAGCTTTAAGATGATTGTGCTAGAGAGATATCTGGTTGCATGCTATGAGATACCGCAAAGGAGACCCTCGCATCGTGCTGAACAGACGAGATATGAAACTCCATATAACGTTTGCCGACTAGGCCAGTTGATACGCATTACTTTCCTGGACCATATAGCATGTCACGCAGCGTGATAAGATATCCATTCCCATGCTACACAGTCCTACCACACGGATTACGTGTAAAATCATCGGCAAAAATTCGCATCACAAAGTTATTTTATATATTTTGATGTTGAAGAATTCGAATGTCACATGGAAAGAAAAATATATTTTACAGCATACCACACTCAAATAGCAATCTGTTAGCAAATTCCGACTGATCCAAGGCAGCCCGGTCATTCAGTGGATGATAGTTAGACGTTCAATTTATGTACGTAAACAGACATATAGTCGCCATGTACATTGGTGTTTGATGCCGTTGTGTTGACCATGTCATACGTAGAAATATTTCTTTAGCCGACTTGTCAATGTTTATCATCACTGGCGCTATCCGAATATCGACGTTAAGTAGAATAGCAAGATATTGATGTAAAATATCATCATAAAAGGCAAACAATTTATACCGTAAGGAAGATATGAGATTATTTAATGCCTGAATGAGCGGTGATAAATTTGCAAGGTGTCGTCGTTGCAATAACCCGACATTGTGATTCGCTGAAGCAGTACATTTATGTCATAGAGGCCAGGATGAACTACAGGATATGCTCAGAAAGACGCATTATAGGATGAGGATGCGACAGAGAAGTTAATCGAAAGAAGAAACCTCGATTTGAATTCTAACTATTGCAAGCACCCTTTGCATGATCTGCTCGTTTGTTGGTCTCCAGGCTATTCATTGCACTGACAAATGAAAGCAACGTGGAATCATACAAGGACACAAGCAGCTAGAATGGTGAATAAATACAATAGTTCATGTTCAGTCGGCGACATTGGCTACTTCGTTATATGCGTGACATTACAAATGACGTCTGAGTCTTAAAATATGTGATATTATAAATGATGTCTAAGTCTTCAAATATATGACATTATAAATGATGTCTAAGTCTTCAAATGTGTGACATTATAAATGATGTCTAAGTCTTCAAATGTGTGACATTATAAATGATGTCTAAGTCTTGCATTGACAATGATTGACGTGATTGCCGTAAAACAGAATGCCGTGACTTTTAGCCTGAAGAATGATGCCGGACAACAATCCAACACCTGTTGTGCGATGCACCGTTGAATCATGAGTGGAAGCATTTGGATACTTATCCTTGGTATTGGTGCTGGATGAGCTGTATGTAATACCACTAGTAGTATGTGTGTTTGCAATTCACTATATATAAATCACGGTGCAAAGAAAACAATGATTGTAATCTAATTTTCAATTGTAAAAAAAGCTCGAGTTGCGAGTGCCGTGTTGTGATCGTTGATCGTCCCTATTGCTAGATACAACAACGTGCTGTTGCTGGTTCATTGATGTGGGAATACAATATTTTACAGTCACATAACTTCATATTAATCAACGTACAGTCAGCAAATGATAACAGAAGCCTACAGTATGCACCAACAAAGTCTGTATATTTTATTATTCACAGCATTTGTTGCCAAGGGAGTATCAAGACTCATTAAATACAGTCATGTGTACTCGTTGAGTTAATTATGCAATTACACATAAACAAGATGCTTATTAGCTTTGCCATAGTGAACCTTTCTGAGTGTAAAAAAGCAGCGTTTTTCTGATTTGTTTTGAAACTGCATCCCAAAAATAAGCAGTCTTTTAGTGACCGCAGAAGACTTTTGATATTTTGTGAAGCATCCCAAATCGGACGCCAATACCATTAACAAAATGCCAACAATTTGCTTTGCCTTAAATAAGGAAGATAAATGGAGCCCAGACATAGATAATAGAGCACCGTCTAGGTAGGACACAAATCCGAGCATTAGTCGTTGTTATAATGTCCATCCCGACTTCGGAAACAAACTGGTGTAATCAATGCAATGTTGTTCTACAGGGCATGATAGGTTTTATGTCATAAAGAGAAAGCAACCAAGCGCAATTCAAATTCGAACAATTGATCCTAGAATGTGTCTTTTTGCATCTATCGCACCATATAGTTTCTTAGCCTGACCGTTTCTTGAATGCTGAAACGAATTGAACCGTTGATGAATCATTTGATGACAGCACAAAGGCCATAATTGTTAGTGACTACTACGTCGAAAGTGAGTTTTGATAAATGCTTCTAGTACCCATATGTATATATTGAAATCAACGCCTTATGATGATTGATTGTGTGACGTGCAGTTTAATGTAATTAGACGAAGATAATTCTACCGGGCGTATTTGTAGTAATGAAGCTGGTCAATGCAGCAAGAAATCTGCTTTGAAGGTGCCCGGCCACACAGCGGCTACTGCATTAGGCAACACACTCAGACATATTAACAGAAACCTGCTGCCTCATTAATAAAATTTGACTTGTTCACAATCAAAAAGAATGCAGTGACATTTTTCCAAACAATTGATGACGATGGATATGAACGTACACCACTTGTTGAGAGGCGCACGGTTTGAAGAATTGAGGTACTCATTGTTGGCGCCACGTGCAGACAATCTTACTCGGCATTATTGTTGTCGTCTAGCGTGTGCGTAACCGGGCGATAACAACCCTTATTTGATTGTCGGTACCCATACTAGTCCCCCCAACTTGTATTTTCCTGTAAGGATATATTATGCATGAATTATTTTTAAATTGTATTGTTATTATATGCCTTACCAAGCGCCTCATTATCAATTATCCATGTTCGGTCTACGGCTGTGAACATGCAGAGTATAATCATTGTTGATTAAATCATTACGTATTTTGTTACATGAATCAATTTAAATGAGGCGTTTTAACATCCAGTTGGTGTATTTGGCAAATGAATAGTATTCTCCAATCGATACGTAAATATATGCCTTATCAACGTTTCGCGCAAATCTGTCATAAATGATCATAAAACTTTTACTGGCTGTACATATTTTTGCTCACAGCTGCTGTACACTCTGGATTGCCGCCCATTCATTCACGAGCTTATGGCCGGATAGCAAGATTTCTAATGGTTCTGCTTAAAGCCTACAATTGAATCGTGAATTCGCAGAACAATGACAATCGCGAGGGCTATAATGTCTTCTGTTATTATTGCTCTGGGACCTATTAAGCCTCTGTGAATGAATTGTTGCCAATATAAGTTGTCTCGTGTAGTAGAAATTATGGTTGGTATATATATATATATATATATATATACATATATATATATATATTTATATATATATATATATATATATATATATATATATATATATATATATATATATATATATATATATATATATATATATATATATATATATATATATATATATATATATATATATATATATAAGGCTTGTCTTCTGACAGTATAGACAACTTTAGTTTTTAAAATAATCGGTCATTTACGTTCGCATTTGAGAAACAACGATAGTTTTTTTTCTGGAAGCTCTACGCACTTCAAGTTCTACCTACTGCTGAAGCATGTCAGTGCATATACGTCACATACATCAATCAGCGATGTAACCCAAATTCTTACTTTTATTGCATAGCGTTTGTGCAATTAACTATATTATTCAATAGAACTACTTAATGTTCGGCAATATTGCAAGTAGCCATTCATTATCATTTCACACCTACAAAGAGAAATTAATGTACTCAATAAACACAATCATTGTGATTGAGGCTGTGACAATGTGCGAAATGACTGATATATGAGCTGCTTTTTATGCTGAGAGAGACTTGAACCACAACAAATCATCCTAAAATGGGTCATTACCGTTCATTTGACCTTTGGCATTGTAGCCTCGAAGTAGCATACACAATTCCATTCGGCGATGCATCGTTCCATGATAACATCATGATGAAAAGCCATCGACAGTGCTTATAGATGTCACCCTTGCTTCCAAGAGTGATTTGGCATAACTCACAAATAAACTTGCTGCACGATCAAACTGTTTGATATAACCCATGTAAATTACGCACGTACGCTTTCGATATAACATTCGCGGCCATTTAGTCTTTTAAACCTTTCTAACACGCAAGCATCCGAACGCACACGCAAACATACACACGCACACGCGCACAACATCTGTAAGTCAAGCATCAATCAGTATATTGCATTACCGATTGAACGACACATGTATTGTAAGTCATGTGATAATAAGATGAATGCATCATCATTATTTCTCAAGTACTCATACAGCTATTTACGATTGATGTACACCATAACGTACATAATTCGAAGACCACAGAGCCATACAAATAACACGTAATTATGCTCTTCGGAAAGATATGCATATAACTTAATGACAGTTTAAGCCTTTTAACATTTTCTGCAGCAACCCGAATAGGATGCAACCAGAAATGAGCTGTTAAGTATAAAATACGAAAATCACTGGCACCCAAGGAAAAATAGGTCTTAGTGAAGTACTTTCTAAGGCTGACAGGTTGATTTGGTGGCTAAAATATAAAGAAAAATCGGATTTATGGTATTCTACAGAGATGTATAAGTTGAATGTGATGAATTGAACGGGACCAGAGGCAATTTGAACTATAATAATTTATCCTTGAATGGGTTTTACTATCTGACCAGTTCTTTGAAGAAAGAATCGTCTTTGACACCAACTGTCGATATGGCAAAAGGAGCGCAATGATTGTTACAGGGTTTGCTACATCGTAAGGTATAAGTAATGGCCGCTCTTAGCACAATGTGCGACCACGTAACAAGACAAGGGACGACACAACGCAAAATGTTTTCTGCACATGTTAACACTATCACTAACAATTACTTAAGATATGTTTCAGCAGTAAGGCGGGTCTCACTAAGTACAAAGGCGGATCACCATCAATGCAAACACACCTGACGTATAGTGGGATTATCTTATCCTTCTCGTTTGTCCTTTGTGTTTGCATGTATTTATAACCTAATCATTCCGATCCATTGAATGGAAATAGGATTTAATTTAGCCAAATCATTTTATGTTGATACGTAGATAAGATACATAATGCGCGGTGATTGAATTCATAACATGAGACACACTTTAATCCTAAAAGACGATTATTAGTACAACTACGTGGTAGGATGAACTATTTAGTATCGTATCAGAATGCGATCTGTGATGATGTACAGAAGCGGTTTCATTCAATGACATGCATCATGTACTATGTCGGACGACAGCAACAATCAATTTGTTGGT
Source organism: Urechis unicinctus (assembly GCA_034190875.2). Classification (NCBI taxonomy): domain Eukaryota; kingdom Metazoa; phylum Annelida; class Polychaeta; order Xenopneusta; family Urechidae; genus Urechis; species Urechis unicinctus. The sequence continues at coordinate 71,441,400 of CM067343.1, read as the reverse complement.
AGATATCTCGTTAGTTTATTGCCGTTACACTGGGCAATAGTAGGTACGCATTGTTGGTAGCATGTGCGGATTATATCACATGGCGTCTTCAGGTTATTGACGTGTAGTATTGACCACAAAGAGTTTGCTAAATGTCCCTGTTAAAGCAAATAGCAATTTGTATCATGTTATTTAGATTGTGTGGCTTTCATCTTTTGAAACTTTGATCCGTTTGATCCGGCTATCGGTGAATTATATTTGTGGAAAGTTTGATCGCTTCTTCTGTAATATGATTAACAATTTGCCGCATTCATGTTTGTACAAAAGCATAATCATCATAGTTTCACTGCAATGGCAGCATGGGCAACAGTGTAACTAAACTAGCTGCATTCTACGATTGGCTTTTTGCTCATTCAGGCCAAAGTCTGCAAATACGTTTTCATGCCATGAGTGAATACCATTGCCATGCCAAATGCCCATTACAGTTAAACTGTTGGTTTGATGACTTTTCTATGAGCCAATACGACTCCTATTAACACTGCCTTGAGACAAATTACAACCTTCGTGAATGAGTTGTCCGATATTGCATGTCTTGTTGAGTAGATATTATGGATGATCCTGAGAGACCTCATCAATCATTTCCACTATTGATGTTGGAATGGCTTCTGAACTGAATCAACTGTGTTGGAGTCGACTCTAACGATTTTAAAACATTACTCAGCAGCAACAGATTTGGCAACCACGTATCATTCAATAGGTTGAAGCTGATATTCAGCGTGATATTAATTATTCTGTTTTGATCTATTAAGCCAATGTTGGTACTTTCTAGCACCGTTAAATGCATTGCAATTTACAGTAAATACAAGAAAAACTACAATCGATGACTACACTGCAAACGACGTGGCAACTCAAAGCAAAGAGCGCGGAGCTTCTGTTTTTTTCATAAGCTTAGGCACATTTGGTTAGCATGCATGATGTTATCATAGTGACAGATATCACTACTACTAGTTGGAACCTTTTCTAAAACATTCAAAAGGAAACTCGACATGACAAAAAGTGAAATCAAAGCCATATTTAGGCTTTTACGACAATTAACAATTAACAGCATGCCTGACGAAATCCTAACTGTAAATAAAACCGTGGTATTGACGCTAAGTGGAATATGTTGCTTATGAAGTTACATGCATCACACCAGTCTGACTGCTGGAACTCGATGGCCAGTTTCCATGTTGATTACTGTCTTCAACGTCATTCTGAAGAGTCACAAAGAAAAGCAGTGGATACGTAGCGAGCTGCGCAATGATCGCGGTATCTGCGAATAAGTTGCCGTTTGTTTTATGTGTAGATTGGGCCAATAGTACCGCTAAGCAGATAAAACCGTTTCAAAAGAAAACATAATGCAAATTATTCGATTGAAATATCAAAATAATGCCGGCCTATTGTAAGTTGTCATGTCTTTTGGACTAGGAGTAACTCATCAATGCATTAACTAATCAAATAGCGTTTACAGCCTTGTTATAGGTTTGAGGCAATGAGTTAATGGATAAATGAAGCTTCATCGTACAACTCTTGAATTTAAATGAACGCCAGTTTGTGCTAACGTTGCGCTCATGGATTTTAGTGTCTCCATGAAAGTTGTACTGTATGCCATAACTGCACTTTAAGGAGTGCCTGAGTTGCAAACGCGCGGCATTTTTGCGATTCATTCGTGGGATATGCATTTTCTGATAATTGACATTGTGCCGTGTGAGTGTGGGAACAGCCGGAAGACGTGCACATCTTTGTTGAATCCTTGCGTTATATTTGTTCGGGTATGTTACAGTCACATCTTTTATTCCAGTGAACAGGACAATATACATCACACTGAAGAAGGAAAAAAACATATGTGTTTATACTTTTTCATTAAAAGGTAAAACAACGGACGAAATAAATAAGCGTAATAAACTTCAACATATCGTGACGTAAGAAAAGGATACATGTTCATACATCAAGACATATAGTGGTAGTGTTATGATATATGTACAATAACACAATATTATGAAAGTATCTTGTGTCGCACGCATGAACATAATCTATTTCCTTTTTCTCATATGATTCCAAATAATATAATTATGTAAAGCACCAGTTATCATGATTAATACTTGAGAGTGTGAACAAACTGTCTAACTTGTTAACAGGAGGATACAACAATTGGTGGGCACATATATCAACCAATAGCCAACGCGAACGCAAAGTAATTTTTCAGGGATTATCACGAATATCAAGGAACATTTTTCATGAGGGACAATATTCCTCACATAACATGTAAATATGTGGCATTGTATTAAGGGATACAAGGTGACCTCATTTATTGTACACGACATTAACACTTAGTGATCATATTCCCGAAGTACAAGCTATGTTTATAATAATAACCTGCCATGGTGCTGCCCTGATTGCTGATATGACCTGCAGTCAGTGCCACTTACTGGGTCGTTGTTTTTGCATGTATTGGCAAACGGTGTAACACGCTTCAGTGAACTCACCTTGTGTACGTCAGACTTCATGATGCCCTCCCTTAAGCAATGAATATCACCGTTTATAACTGTTGTATTATTTTGGAGCCAACGGAAATGAAAGGGAGAATGCAGTCAGAAATATCCAATCATTTTTGACATTTACAACCTGGAAGCCAGTGGATAAGTTACTATGAAGCATCACTCTTGTACAAAAAGCTGTTTTGTCGTTGCGACGTTAGCACGAGCATCCTGATGTGGGTTCACTAAGAAATAGGTGCAAGGGGCAACATTAATCTCCAGGGTAATACGAGAGAAACAGAAGGAGAGGAATTGATTTTATGTTATGAGGACAAAGGAGCTGCAAGAAACTTGATCCTTAAAGGGATTCCTTCTTTATCATCACTCATATCCTAATTATACCCCAAGACGTATGTGCTCCAATATAAACCAGAATATTTATGAACGGTTGTCGTGTAGCTTATGCATTCAGATTAATATAATTTCTCGGCACTGTTTATATTCAACCTTAGAGTTGTCTGATTGTAAATGAACAGTTGCAGTGAGCAACATCCTTGGCAACCATTACCGATCCATCAATGATGAAAGACCTGACCACAATAAAACATGATGTTGTGACAGGTATCATTATAGAATGTGCGATGACATACAACGGCGGTGTCATTTACTGTCATACATCATGTACTGTGTTGAACGACAGCTACAATCGGCTTGTGGATAAATATCTGGTTGATTCATCGACATAACCGTTTCCAGTAGTAGGTACCCATTATTGGTAGCACGTGCCGGTCATCTGAACCGGCGTCCTTATGTTATTGCCGCGTAGTGTGCAATTTTGCAGTAAGATAACGAAATGACGTTGATTGTTAGGCCAATAGTGTCCCAGTTAGAAAAGATAACTATTTGATAACTTTATCGTTTGTCATATGAATCAATTTAATCTTTCTATTAATGATTTGGTTAATTGGAAAGTTTATTGCCATTCTCGATATGTGGCTTAACCTTTGCCAGATTCATGATTGTAAAAAAAGCGAACATTATTGTTTCACTTCCACATCGACGTTTCTGTAACTACAATAGCTGCGCTCTATGACTTTGATATACACAGTAATATCATGCATTATCAAAGGTGACGCTAGTGTATAACAAAACCTCAATACAATGCCCTATGCTGTCCGGCAATCAGCATAATCGCGTATGGACCGAAATGATTATAAGTTGTATTGATGATTATTCGCAAAATGATCCTTGAATGAGAACCTAGAGTTGATGGCATTAATCTATTTTGCAAAACACTGCAAGCACGACGTTCAGCGTCGATGTTGATTATCTGAGATAAATTGCCCTAGGTAAATGAGGGTGAATAGGCTGTTGACTTTATCTGTAATAACATGTAATTTGCTTCTAAATATAGCACACTATGGATATATTCATTGCAGCTGATCTCGCGGATGAAACGAAGTAGCATGTCATGCGTCATATACGTCACATAGATTGAGAGCAAACTAGCATTTGTAGGAATCGACTCAGCCTCGGGATGATTAAATAAGCAGGCGCAGATCCGACGCCCATCTTTGAACATTTCTTGTGGTTTAGCAATGTAAATAGAAACCTATCGTCGAATTGGTAGGCATACAATGTATGAAGTTGGACTGACAATAGGATCGCGGCATGGAGCGAAACAAAGCAACATTTCCTATGCTATTGCTGTAATCCACTGACACCGAAGCATAATACTGGCATCCACCGGCCGAACGTAACTAAGCATGTTTAGCTGTCCACGATTCAGCTGTCCATAATCCAGCTGTCCATGATTCAGCTGTCCATGATCAAGCAGAAAACAGTGCCGCGTATTGCTCATTAAATAGCAAGACAAAGCTAATGTAGGACGTTTACAGCGACTTGTTAATGTAGCTTCAATTTGATTTAAGTAATTTTCATCTACAATTTCAGCGTCTGTTTTAGATGGCTCTATGATAACATGGCAAGTTTGGTTTCAGGAAAGATTCAAAGAATGCTATAAGTGGATTTCATGATGCCACCTGGATCACGTGCGATTTTACACATTGTAACGATTTTTATTAAGTGATGTCTTTTTCACACAGGAAGTGGATATTCCTGGCTCTTGAGGCTAGAGATATCCATCTCATTACCGCTTTCCTCGGAGGTTTATCAACTGCATTACTCCACGCCCTTTCAATTAATATTGACGCAAAATGTCTTTCAATAAAAAAAAACACTATGCATTCAAGAAAATCTATTGGTTAGCACACCTACTTTGATAAATCTGATATTTAATTACAAGAAATGGTGCAACATTTACTCACCATACATTATACGCATCAATATCGCAATGATTGTAACTAGTTCCTTAAATTAATATATCACCAGAGACAACTGGCAGCTTAAACGACCGAGCAAAGAGCAATTCACACTTCAAGACATAGCCCTTGTATTCTCCATTGTATTGTAAAAAAACGTATCACGTTGGTGCTATCACTACGAAGGAAGAAAATGCTCATTTAAATTGGTTAATAAAAAACGAACGAGAAGTAAGATCACTGCCACATTTAATACTGAGGAGACATCGAGAGAGAAAATAAGGGTTACTTCGTTAGACTTGGACCAAATTGTTGAACTGCGTTTACTATTCTAGTCGCAACCAGTGAAATACAAAGACGTTATTACTGCACTATTAACAAACAGATCATGTCTTGGAAAGTTTCTTGGTATTTCGTCGTGGCGGCGAGTGGAGTAAAGGGGCAATTTCTTATGCCGTGATACAGCTCAATAGCTAGCATTTCAATTATATATCTAATATATGTCTTGCATTAAGCAAGTGAAGTAGCTGCTGCTTTATCTGACCTACGAGGAGTAAATCTGAAGGTGGTTTACATCACATAATGGATAACCTTTCATAAATATGATTACACATTGGAACATTGTAGTTGATTGCTTTGATATTTAATCCTGATATGAACAAGGCACAATAGTTTAATGTCCAAACACCGATCAATATAATATTGGTGCAGTTGGCCATCGTTATTACACATTCTATTACCATGGGAGGGTTTCACATAGATTTTCAAAGCCATGTTTAAATATACACTCCCTGAACAAATGCAATTACAATGTCGCATACACGAGGCGAAACTACCCATTAAACGCATGAAATGATGGGACACACATGCACACTTGGACGCGCCTCTTTTCAATGATTGTTAATATCATCATTACCAAATTTACCATCAGTGCTCTCTCCAAATTACCAATTTATATAAAAGCAGACAAATTAACTTTTCCCGTCACTATTTACTTTTAATTGATATGTTATCGTGAATATGCATTGCCGCCAGCTACAGACGCTTTTAGCTGCCATCATGACGCGGCTGCGATGAGAGGAAAACACAATTACATCATCAGTTTGCCAAGGTCTATATGGAACGCACAGCAATTCGTGTTTACGTTGTGTGAAATATTACAGGCAGTTCTTCCTCATGAATTACATGCAATACATCGGCATAACTTCGCCAAAAAAGGTATTTGGTTTATACTGACGTCCAGGATCGGAATGTCACAAGAAAGTAAAATAACATTTTAAAGCCTACCACACTACCGAACTCCACAATACCATGTCACAGAGCTTTATTCCACCACATTGAGGGGATCGGCAGAATTCTAATCTAGAACGATTTTAGCAAATTTCTCATCAGCAATAAATATCTT
>CM067343.1:71367706-71427653 GCA_034190875.2 Urechis unicinctus | reverse complement strand
CTATGCGGTTGTGTAGATAACACTGACCCGGTGACTTAAGTATACACGGTAATTGTGTATGCACCGAAATGATTATCAGTTGTATTTGTGGTTATCCGCAAAATGATCCTTGAATGAGAACCTAGAGTTGATGACATTAATCTATTTTGCAAAACACTGCAAGCACGACGTACAGCGTCGATGTAATTATTTTAGATAAATTGCCCTGGCAAGTATGAGTGGATAGGCTGTTGACTTCCTCTGTAATAACACATAATTTGCTTTACAATATAGCACACTATTGCTATATTCATTGCAGTTCATCCCGCGGATGTGGTTTAGCAATGTAAATAGAAACCTATCGTCGAATTGGTAGGCATACAATGCATGAAGTTGGACTAACCTTTCCTATGCTACTACTTTAATCCACTGACACCGAAGCATAATACTGGCATCCACCGGCCGAACGTAATGATTGTAACTAGTTCCTTAAATCAGTATATCACCAGAGACAACTGGCAGCTTAAAAGACCAAGCAAAGAGCAATTCACATTTCAAGACATGTATTCTCCATTGTATTGTAAAAAACGTATCACGTTTGTGCTATAATTACGAAGAAAGGAAATGCTCATTTAAATTGGTAAATACAAAAACGAACGAGAAGTAAGATCACTGCCACATTTAATACTAAGGAGACATCGACAGAGAAAATAAGGGTTACTTCGTTAGACTTGGACCAAATTGTTGAACTGCATTTACTATTCTAGTCGCAACCAGTGAAATACAAAGACGTTATTATTGCACTATTAACAAACAGATCATGTCTTGGAAAGACAATAAATTTCGTTGGTATTTCATCCTGGCGATGTGAGGAAAAAAGTGCAATTCCTATGCCATGATACAGCTCAATAGCAAGCATTTCAATTATATATCTAATAAATGTCTTGCATTAAGCAAGTGAAGTAGCTGTTGCTTTATCTGACCTACGAGGATTAAACCAGAAGGTGGTTAACATCACATAATGGATAACCTTTCATAAATATGATTACACATTGGAACATTGTAGTTGATTGGTTTGATATTTAATTCTGATATTAACAAGACACAATGGTTTTATCATATTTTAACACCGATCAATATAATAGTGGTGCAGTTGGCCATCGTTATTACATATTCTATTAGCTTGGGAGGTTTTCACATAGATAGTGAAACTACCCATTAAACGCACGAAATGTTGGGGCACACATGCACACATGGATGCGCTTCTTTTCGATGATCGTTGATATCATCGTTACCAAATTTACCATCAGTGTACTCTCCAAATTACCAAAATATATAGAAGCAGACAAATTATTTTTTTCCCGTCACAATTAACTTTTAATTGATATATTATTGTGAATATGCATTGCTGCCAGCTCCAGACGCTTTTAGCTGCCATCATGACGCGGCTGCGATGAGAGGAAAAACGCAATGACGTCATCAGTTTGCCAAAGCCTATATGGAACGCACAGCAATTCGTGTTTCCGTTGTGTGAAATATTACAGGCAGTCCTTCCTCATGGTTTACATGCAATACATCTGCAAAATTTCGCAAATAAAGGTATTTGGTTTATACTGACGTCCAGAATCGGAATGTCACAAGAAAGTAAAATAATATTTCAAAGTCTACCACACTAGCGAACTCCACAATACGATGTCACAAATAGAGTTTTATTCCGCTACATTGAGAGGATCGGCAGAATTCTAATCTATAACGATTATAGCAAATTTCTCATCAGAAATAAATATCATTTGCAATCGCTGTGAGCAATACTGAAAGCACATAAGAAAAATAGAGTCATATGCAAATCCGAAATCAGCAATTTCGTACACAATAATTTCTGGTAAACGCATGACATAGTCTGGACATAATGGCGTCATAACTGATACCATTGGGCATCTGTAAATCATCTGGGCAACTTCGGTACCTACAACAACATCGCCTTTTCGACAGATCCTCTTTGGGAGTAACCAAGACTTCGGGGCCAGGTGCAATGAGACAACATTCATCGGTTTTGTGTTCGATGCTCCTTGCCAACAATAGATGGCATTGTTAATGAGCGTATAAAACCCATGACATTGTGTGAAGCATCCCGAATTGAATACACAAAGCAATCCGAAATAGCCAATTATTTGTGCTGTCTAAAATAAGAAAATGCATGGCACCCAAGGGAAGATAAAAGATTGTTAAGCACTATCTAAGGACGACAGAAAGCCGTCAATGTGTCGTTGTTGTAATGTCAAGATCATCCTGATTTGTTGCCAATTGTAAACTGGTGTTATGGGGCAAGCATATTCTACAGAGAGGGACTAGTTTGATGTGACGAACCCAGCGACTTAAGGTTTCTGAACACAATCATCAGGAGAGGAAGAACAAACACGCACTGTCAAAATAATATCCTGATAAGGAGGACACGAATGGACTAATGAGCACCTACCAGGGTATCTTATTTATTGTAACAACATCTCTTTATATCATCCTCAATGCAGTGCTGAGCCACTCGCTGGTGTTCCATATGGTGTCATTTGTCTCTAGCTTTTACAAAAGAATTGGCCATTTGTTGATGACAGTTGATTTCGAAATTTGGTTGATTTGCAGACCGTCGACGTTCGAAGGCATCTATTTAGTGCTGTACTGCGGCAAACGCTCGGCATCGAGGTCATCGAAGCTTTTAAATGAATTAATCAAAGACGGTACTTATCACTTGGAGATACATATGTAGTTTGCCATTATACAAGTAATCCAAATGGTGTATGGGAGATTGTTAAGTATCATTTAGTTAGGCACAATGGCGAGCATTTGTCGTTGTTGTAATTTGACGAGCATCCTGATTTGCCTTAGATGGCAATCTGGTGTTTGTGTAAGTTACGTTATTATGCGGAGAGAGATTGGTTTGATATCATGTAGGGAAAGAGACCAAGAGCGATTAACACTGTAATCATTTATCGTTAAATGGGTCTCAAACCTGTGCTTTCATTCTGATGGCACGTTTTTGTGGTGTGGTTGTACGTTTGCATGCATCTATCGTGAATGAGCAGGTATTGTCTCACAAACTGTCGAATACAGGGTTAGTTTAATGCAAAATAACTATAAAAAAATCAAAGGTGACTGATCAGTGAGCGTTTATTTACTCTGAAATCTTAGCCCGTACCACTTTCTAGGGGTGACATATCTACTGTTGCATTGGTACAACATCGACCGCTATAATTGACCGCTGTAATTGCTGGCTGCAAACACAAAGGACGAGGTTCTCGTTCATTCCGCATTCGATCCACGGCAAAAACACCGGTTTTGTGCCGTGCGGGGATATATATATGGAGTCTATAGGCTCCGTCTGCTGCAAAGACATACTGCACGACATTCCACGGCAACTATAATATATAGAAGATCGTCGCTTTTATCATATTTATCACATGTGGTGAAGTGCAAATGCTTAATGCCCCTGTATTAACACACGGACCATGTCTTTCAAGCCATTTGTTAAATAATTTCGTCATGAGAAAGAGCAGGGTGTAATGAGACTGTTGCATTGCAGCCAAATATCCATTTAATGTCTCGCATCATATGGGATCTGACAGTAGTATACTAAACGGTTGAGACTTGTCAAGCATTCCGATCTACTCGTAGTGTATATTAAAAGAGTAGGCTGTAATATGTTATAAATCAAGTGCAAGACAAGTTTATTAGCGATTGTGGTCACCGGTAACTAAAAAGCACACAGCTCTGCAAAGACTTACTCAGCAGCCGAACACCATGTGACCACATTATGACCACGGTCTGGTGACGAGGAATGTGCATAGAAATCTATCAGAGAATTTGCATTCGTACACGTTGGTCATTAGACGGGCAATATGAACGTGTCATGAAGCAGAACTAAACAGCCCATGCTACTACTGCAACCGACTGAAACTAAAGCATTACAATGGCGTCCACCAACCAAGAGCTACTAAGCTCAATCAGGCAGCCTTACATCTGGTATCAGCATAGTCGTGTTCTATACATAAAAGTCATGTGCTTGCACAAGTTTCATCCCCAGTTGCAGCGACTGGTTGATGTAGCACTATGATAACATGGCCAGTTTGGTTGTGATGGTGTCTATGAATTTCACGTTCCCACCTGGATCCTATATGATATTGTACTTTGTAAAGTTTATTCACGACTTGTTATTGTTGTTCCAACAGCAAGTCGACCACATTCACGCAACGTTCTGACCTGTGCGGCAACACAAGAATGCGTATACGAAATCAATATAATTTAATGCCTTTGAGAGCAGGTAAGCTTTGAGGAACCAGTTATTAATGACGTCTCTGGTTTTCTTGGTCTTGAAACATTTGAATATTGCTACGATATAAATAGGCGGGGTTGATTATTCTAATTAACAATGCTTACTGTGCGTATTACTGGGACGACAGGTACAGTAGTCAGTTTCAATATTAGATAGCATTAATGTGAGTGAATCTTTTGGGAGTGTTTGACCTGATTGACTTTGACCTGATTATATCTGCGCTGGACAAAATAAGCTCCTATATATCAGCCTTATATTATCATAACGTTTGTGTGAATAGTATATTGGTTGATAACGATCCATGCCAACCTTATAGGCACTGTTTGACGAATTTGTGCGCATTATAGTTTGGTACATGGCATTAACCTCTCGTGGTAAGTGGAAACACCAAATTCTCGCAAATGGTTCGCTGTAGATGTCTTTATAAGAGCTACCCTGACCACATGTATGCTCAAACGAGTTGCGTGCTGGGCGAGTTACCACATACACGCACACACACACACACACACACACACACACACACACACACACACACACACACACACACACACACACACACACACACACACACACACACACACACACACACACGCACGAAAACACACGCACGAACGCACACAAATGTGAGGTTTACCTAATATGCTCTCTGGTGGCATGTTGATTACCTCTCAATCACATCCATAAAACACTCTGATGCATTAATAAACCTTCCGACCAATTGCCATCATTAACTTGAATCGGCTGGTATTTTATAGATAGGTGGTAAAGTCGCTACTGTCATCTTGGTCAATATTGGAGCAGTGAGTTAGTTGACGACCTTGGATAAATTCAACACACTATGCTGACAGCTGGATGAACATACAGTGGGTCACCATAATTCTAACAAATTAATTTACATTTTACAGCAACGGAATGTTTCAGTTTGCGTGCTTTAAGTTCCTACTTCACGAGCGAGTTTTAAGATGATTGTGATAGAGAGATATCTGGTTGCATTCTTTAAGCAGCCGCGAAGAAGCCTCTCGCATCGTGCTGAACAGACGATATATGAATACTACGGTTTCCGACTAGGCCAGTTGATACGCATTACTTTCCTGGACCATATAGCATGTCACGCAGCGTGATAAGATATTCATTCCTATGCTACACAGTCCTACCACAAGTATTACGAGTAAAATCATCAGCACAGCTTCGCATCATAAAGATATTTGGTATATTTCGATGTCATAAGAAAAGAAAATTATATTTTACACCATACCCCACTCAAAGTTAAGTTCCGACTGATCCAAGGCAGCTCGGTCTGTTTGTTGGTGATTGTTAGACGTAAAATGTATATACGCATACAGACATATAATCGCCATGTACATTGGTCTTGGATGCCGTTGTGATGGCTATGAGAACTTGCAACTTGATTGACATCATACGTAGAAATGTTTCTTGCATGGAATATCGACGTTTAGTAGAATGGCAGAATATAGATGTTAGATATCATCAGAAATGGCAAACAATTTATACTGAAAGGAAGATATGAGATTGTTAAGTGCCTGATGGAGCGGTGATAAACTTACGAGGTGTCGTCGACGCCATAACACGACATTTTGAATCGCTCGCGCTGTAAATCTATATCATAAAGGCCAGGCTGAACTACAGGATATGCTCAGAAAAACGCATTATAGGATGGGGATGCGACAGAGAAGTAAGTCTTAAGAAGATATCTCGATATGAATTCTAACTATTGCAAACTCCCTTTGCATGATCTGCCCGTTTATTGCACTCGCAAACGAAAGCAACGTTGAATCTTACAAGGTCACAACCAACTAGAATGGTAAATAAAATAACATTCGGCAACATTGGCTACCTTGTGATTTGTGTGACATTATCAATAATGTCTAAAATATATCATAATTCTTATCATTCTGTACACATACAAAGCAGTCATTAATTTTCTTGACGTTTTCGTTAGGAACGTGAAGGATTGCATCAAGCTTCAACATCAGCTTCATGCATTGTCTTAGATGACATCAACAATCCATTTGTTAGCAGATACACGGTTGAATTATGAACTGATACGACTACCTATTGTTTAGATTTTCTGTCAAGCATCTATGCATTTTACAATGCATAGCATTGTGTTACCTAAGTAATCTACTGTCGAAATATTGCAGCTTTGATCATATGCATTTAATGGTGCAGTTGCAGTTAGTTACGAATGCAAAGGCGGAACTAACTGTTAATGCAAGGAGATATCTCGGTCCGTTGGCACCTCGTATATTCCGCAATATTTCATCCATTTTCATTACAGTTAACATTTAATCTAGCGATAGAATTTACATGGCTACATAATATAAGGTGACCAATGCACAGCCTAGTTCAATGCTAGAGTAATCTTACCATATCAAGGCTTTAGGAACTGCTGTATATAAATATATTTATATATGTATATATATATATATATATATATATATATATATATATATATATATATATATATATATATATATATATTTTAGCGCAAATGTACTTTCCAATGAAGTAGTCGCTCATTGCGACGTATCCTTTAACAATGAGGAGATTGCCTGTATCCATTATTGTGACTGAGTATGCTTAGCAGTCAAAGCATAGTAATCACAGGTGAGTGTCACAGAGCGAGGAAAATTAGTCCGACTTACGACGGATCTGTTTACTGCCATCACCATTGGTGAAAAATCACAACCACTTCGCCAACATCATTTTGATAGTTGTACTGTACGTCATAACTGCACTTTAAGGAGTGTCTGGGTTGCAAACACACGTCATATATACATTCATTCGTTGGATATGCATTTTCTGATAATTGACATTGTGCCGTGTGAGTGTGGGAACAGCCGGAAGACGTGCACATCTTTTTTGAATCCTTGCGTTATATTTGTTCGGGTATGTTACATTCACATCATTTATTCCAGTGAACAGGACAATGTACATCACACTGAAGAAAGAAGAAAAAGACATTGGTTTTATGTGTTTTATACGTTTCCATTAAATGTGAAAACCATGGAATAAATAAGCATCATAAACCTTAACATATCGTGACGTAATAAAAGGAAACATGTTTATACATCAAGACATATAGTGGTAGTGTTATGATCTAAGTTGCTCCTAAATAACATAATGCTAAGAGAGTATCTTGAGTCGCACGCATGAACAAAATCAATTTTCTTTTTCTCATATGATTCCAAATAATATAATTATGTATAGCACCAGTAATCATGATTATCGTTGTCTGCATTTGAGCTTGTGAACAAACTGTCTAGCCTGTTAACAAGGGGATACAACAATTGGTTGGCACTTATATCAATCAAAAGCCATCGCAAACGCTAAGCAATCTTGTAGGGATTATCACGAATATCAAGGATAATTATTCAAGAAGGACAATATTCATCACATAATATGCAAATATGTGGCATCGTATTAAGGGATAAAAGGTGGCCTCATTTCGTGTACACGACGTTAACACTTAGAGATCAGATTCCCGAAGCAAATGCTACGTTTATAATGATAACCTGCCATGGTGCTGCCATTATTGATAATATGATTTGCAGTCAGTACCACTAACTGGGTCGTTGTTTTTGCATGTATTGGAAAACGGTTTAACACGCTTCCGTGAACTCACCGTGTGTACATCACAATTAATGATGCTCCCCTTTGAACAATGAATATCACCGTTTATAGCTGTGGTATTATTTTGAGACTAACGGAAATGAAATAGCCAATCAAATTTTACATTTACAACCCGGATTTAATATGAAGCATCACTCTCGTACAAATTTCTGTTTTGTCGTTGCTAGGGTAGCACGAGCATTCTGATGTGGGTTCACTACGATATAGGTGGAAGTGGGTAACATTATTCTCCAGGGTAATACGAGAGAAACAGAAGGAGAGGAATCGATTTCATGTTATGAGGGTAAAGGAGCTGTACGATGTTTGATCCTTAAAGGGATTTCTCACATTGTCATCACTCATATCCTTATTATACCCCAAGTCGTATGTGCTCCAATACAAACCAGAATATAGAGGAACGATTGTCGTGTAGCCTATGCATTCAGATTAATATAATTTCTCGGCAGTGTTTGTATTCAACCTCAGAGTTGTCTGATTTTTAATGAACAGTTGCATTGAGCAACATCCTTGGCAACCATTATCGATCCATCCATGATGGTTGATCTGACAGCCGTACAACATGGTGTAGCGACAGGAATCAATATAAAATGTGTGATGACATACAACGGCGGTGTCATTTACTGTCATACATCATGAACTGTGTTGAACGACAACTACAATAGGCTTGTGGATAAATATCTGGTTGATTTATCGACGTAACCTTTTCCCGTAGTAGGTACTAGTTGTTGGTATCACATGCCGGTCATCTAAACCGGCGTGCTTATGTTATTGCCGCGTAGTGTGCTATGTTGCAGGAAGATAACAATATGACTTTGATTGTAAGATCTACAATGTCCGTGTTAGAAATGGTAGCTATTGGATAACTTTATCGTTCGTCATATGAATCAATTTAATCTATCTATCGGTGATTTGTAAATGGAAACGTTTCTTGGAATTGGTAGGTACACCATGTAGGTAGTTAGACTGACAATAGAATCGCGGCATGGAGCGGAACAAATCATCATTTCCTATGCTATTACTTTAACCGACTGACACCAAAGCATAGTACTGGCATCGACCGGCCGAACGTAACTGAGCATGATTCAGCTGTCCATGATCAGCAGACTACAGTGCCGCGCATTGCTACAGGCGATCGCCTCGCTCAATAAATAGCAAGACATAGCTAATGTCTGACATTTACAGAGACTTGTTAATGTAGCTCTAATTTGGTTTTATAAATTTCATCGACAATATCAGCGTCTATTTAAGGTCGCTCCATGATATAATGGCAAATTTGGTTTCAGGAAAGATTCAAATAATAATTTAAGTGGATTTTTATTATGTCACCTGGATCACATGCGATTTTACTCATTGTTACTTTTTTGGTTAAGTAATGTCTTTTCACACCGGAAGTGGATGTTCCTAGCTTTGGAGGCTAGCGATATCTATCTCATTGCCATTTTTCCCAGTGGTTTATCAACTACATAATTCACTCCCGTCCAATTAATATCGACGAAAGATGGCTTACAATAGAAAAACACTATACATTCAAGAAAATTGATTGGTTAGCACACCTGTGGTGATAACTCTGGTGTTTAATTACAAGAAATGGTGCAATATTTGCACACCATACATTATACGCATCAATACCAGAAACAACTGGCAGCTTAAAAGACCGAGCAAAGGGCCACTCACACATCAACACATAGCTCTTGTAGTCATTATTGTATTGTAAAAAAGAAATCACGTTGATGCTATCATTACGAAGGAAGAAAATGATGCCCATTGAAATTGGTTAATACAAAGCGCCACGTTTTAACACTCAGGAGATATCGAGAGAGAAAATAAGGGTTACTTCGTTAGACTTGGATCTCATTGCAATTCCCCGATGATTTAAGGTCAACTGTTTAACTGCGTTTACTATTCTAGTCGCAACCAGTAAAATACAAAGACGTTATTACTGAACTATTAACAAACAGATCATGTCTTGGAAAGAAAATAAGTTTCCTTGGTATTTCGTAGGGGCGGTGAGAGAAATAAAGGGGCAATTCCTATGCCGTGATACAGATCAAAAACTAGCATTTCAATTATAGATCCAATAAATGTCTTGCATTAAGCAAGTGAAGTAGCTGCTGCTTCATCTGACTAACGAGGAGTGAATCAGAAGGTCGATTACATCACATAAATATGATTACACATTGAAATATAGTAGTTGATTACTTTCATAGTTAATCCTGATATGAACAGGACACAATGGTTTAATGCCCTAACACCGTTCAATATAATAGTGGTGCAGTTGACCATCGTTATTACACATTCTATTACCATGGGAGGGTTTCACATAGACTTTTAAAGCCATGTATTAATATAAACTCCTTGAACAAATGCAATTACAATGTCGCATACCCGAGGCGAAACTACCCATTAAACGCACGAAATGTTGGGGCACACATGCACACTTGGACGCGCGTCTTTTCGACGATCGTTGATATCATCATTACCAAATTTACCACCAGTGTTCTCTCCAAATTACCAATATATATTAAAGCAGACAAATTAACTCTTCTAATAATCCCAACACAAAAACCGCAACAGACTTCGGGCAATCATCAAATTATTATACCTACCGACCCCAACAAGTCTGGTTTTTGTATATATCGAATTATTTTTGTAGAAGATGTGATTCCGCAGCTGTATAGCTTTGGTGAAATATGATTAAATATTGTTATTAGAGGAAATTGGCCGGCATGTTATTGATAGATTGGAAATTAGCTGCAGTCACACAAGACAGAAGTCATCTAGGTCAATACTTGAGCAGCGGGTTACTTAATGAGCTTGGATAAATCCAATGAGCTGTGTTAACAGCTGGACGTCTGATATTTGCTGAACTTGCTAAGGTGTCTCAGTATTACGCTGCCATTTATCAGTGTTGATAAGCAAATCAATCTTGGTGGATGTGATAACGAAATATAACAGGCAGACCTAACTCATGGATGACATACAATACATCAGCAAAAACTAGCATAGCAGGGTATTTGGTTTATACTGATGTTCAGAATCCTAATCTCACACGAAGTAAAAAAATATTCTAAAGCATACCACACTAGCGAAGTTGAGACTGATGTGAGGCAGCTCGGTCTTTCTGCTGATGATGGATATATTTGCAGCTCATTTATACACAAAGTCGTAAAGAACAGTGTACATTGGTTGTTGCTGCATGAGCAATCGTGTATCAACATATTATCTGAGTAAGAGGCGATGTATAGTCTGGTATCTGACGAGCTGTAGGTATAATATTAGATGCTGATTTGCTTTCGCCTGCATTTATTTACCTGAACAATTCTACAAGTTCTCCAAAAAGTTTCCATGAGAAAACATTGCAATTTATCCACAATACCATGTCACTAATAGGGTTTAATTCTAGAACGCTTATAGCGAATTCCTCATCAGCAATAAAGATCCTGTGTCAGTTGCTTTGAGCAATACTGAAAGGAAAACAGAGAAATAGAATCACATCTGCAAATCCGATATCTGCAATTTCGTACATAGTGATTTCTGGTAAACGCATGACATAGTCCAGACATAACGGCATCATTACTAATACAATTGGGCGTCTGTAAATCATCTGGGCAATTTCGGTTCTAAAAACAACAGAGCGCAGTTTGTCAAAGTTATTTCATCGCATTTTCGTCAACTCCACTTTGGTAGTAGCCAAGACTTCCTGGCCAGGTGCAAAGAGACAAGATTCATCTGTAGAATTCAGGTTATGTGTTCGGTGGTTCGGCAAAATCGCGAGTGCCACATGGTGCACATCATGTACAACGATGCTCCTTGCCAACAATAGATGGCATCGTTAATGAGCGTATAAGCCCTATGACATTGTGTGAAGCATCCCGAATTGGATGCACAAAGCAATCCGAAATGGCCAATTAGTTGTGCTGTCTAAAATAGGAAAATGCATGACACCCAAGGGAATATAAGAGATTGTTAAGCACCATCTAAGGAGGCCAGAAAGCCGTCAATGTGTCGTTGATGTAATGTCAAGAGCATCCTGATTTGTCTCCAATAGTAAACTAGTGTCCTGATGCAAGGCGATTCTACGGAGAGGGACTGGTTTGATGTGACTAACCCAGCACTTAAGGATTCTGAACACAATCATCAGGAGAGGAAGAACAAACGCGTACTGTCACAATCATATCCTGGTAAGAAGGACACCAATGGACTAGTGTGCGCCAATCAGGGTATTGTACTTGTTGTAGTAGTATCTCTATATACCATCCTTTGCACCCTGTGCTGAGCCACCCACTGGTGTTCCATATGGTGTCATTTGTCTCTAGCTTTTCAAGATAATTGGCCATTTGTCGATGTCAGTTGATTTCGAAATTTGGTTGATTTGCAGAACGTCGAATTTCGAAGGCATCAATTTAGTGCTGTACAGCGGCGCACGCCCGGCACCGAGGTCATAGAAGCTTTTAAATGAATTAATAAAAGACGGTACTTATCACTTGGAGATACATAGGTAGTTTGTTAAGTATCATGTAGGGAGGCACAATGGCAAGCGTTTGTCGTTGTTGTAATATGACGAGCATCCTGATTTGCCTTAGATAGCGATCTGTGGTTCGAGGAGTATAAATTATTCTACGGAGAGAGGCTGGTTTGTTACAGTGAAGGGAAAGAGACCAAGAGTGATTAACACGTCAATTATTAATCGTTAAATAGGTCATAAACCTGTGCTTTCATTCTTTTGCCTCGTTTTTATGTTGTGGTTGAAGTTTGCATGCATCTATCGTGAATGGGCAGGTATTGTCGCACAAACTGTCGAATACAGGGTTAGTTTAATGTAAAATAACTATCAAAAGGTCAACGGTGACTTTGATCAGTCAGCGTTTACCTACTCTGAAGGGTCTAAGTTATAGTCTTAACTCGTACCATTCTCCATCGATGACACATCTACTGCTGCATTGGTGCAACATCGGCCACTGATATTGATAGCTGAGTAATTGCTGACTACAAACACAAAAGACGGGGTTCTCGTTCATTATGCATTCGATGAAACTCTGGTTTTCTCTGCTTTTATATATTGAGTCGATAGTCTCAGTCTGCTGCATAGACGTACTGTACGACATTCCACGGCAACTATAAGGCATGCCAGTCAAATCAGTCAGTATAACAAGCAGCATCTGTTGTCCCCTAACATTTACTCAGGCAGCATACCGTTATCATCGCTATAATAGACACACCATGTGCTCTACTGGGAATGCTACAAACACAATACACATAAACTATCCTACTTCCCAGACTGCATAATTTACAAATAAAATGCAAAACAAATGCAGCACACGAATCGATAATAATGAAACAATATATAGAAGGTCGTCGCTTTTATCATATTTATCACATGTGGTGAAATGCAAATACCTTATTGTCCATGTATTAACACGCAGACCATGTCTCATTCAAGCCATATATTTAATAATTTCGTCACGAGAAAGAGCAGTGTACAATGAGGCCGTTGCATTGCAGCCGTATATCCATTTAATGTCTCGCATCATTCGGGAAGTGACGAGTCAATGGATCTGACAGTAGTATACTAAACGGTTGAGACTTGTCAAGCATTCCGATCTACTCGTAGTGTATATTAAAAGAGTAGGCTGTAATATGTTATAAATCAAGTGCAAGACAAGTTTATTAGCGATTGTGGTCACCGGTAGCTAAAAAGCACACAGCTCTGCAAAGACTTACTTAGCAGCCGAACACCATGTGACCACATTATGACCACGGTCTGGTGACGATGAATGTAAATAGAAACCTATCAGAGTATTTGCATGCGTACACGTTAGTCATTAGACGGACTACATGAACGCGTCATGGAGCAGAACTAAACAGCCTATACTACTGCTGCAACCGACTGAAACTTACGCATAACAATGGCATCCACCAAACATGTGCTACTAAGCTCAATAATCTGACTTCGACATCGTCTTGTTCGATACACGTCATTGGCTTGCACAAATTTCATCCTCATTTGCAGCGACTGGTTAATGTAACCTTATGATAACATATCCTGTTGGTTGTATTAAAGTCTCACCCAATAACGTATAAGGATCTCATGTTCCCAGGTGGATCACATAAGATATCGTATTTTTTAATGATTATTCGCGACTTGTTATCATTGTTCCAACGCCAAGTCGGCCATAATCACTCTGTAGATGCCTTTCTAGGAGCTATCGAACTTTGTTTACACATACACTCAAACGAGTTGCATACTGGGCGAGTAACTACGCATGCGCAATACCCTCAAAAAGGGCCATGGCATCGTACGAACGCCTTGATAAAATCCAGGGTCGATTGATTTTGATTTGACCTAACAGATCAAGGATTGTTATAACTAGGTGTTAGTGGTTTGGACACGGAGGATAGTTCCTACTGATTTACAGAAGTTGAACTATAATCTATATATTTAATTTATATCCTGCATCATGTTTATCTATATATAATATACGTGAAAAAAAATCTCAGCAATCTTATTACTCATCGTATTTGAATTGTCGATACATCAGTTTCAACCAAAACTTAAGCAATACTAAATTATTTGTGAACCCAAATGAGGAAGGCCAAATAATACATTAAATGCAATGAACTATAAGGCAGTTCGTTCAGTCTTTTGAATAAGCGCAACAGTCAACATGCTCACCTCGTTTACAGCACAAGTGTGAGCGGCATGCATTCCATCGATACTGATTCAACCAATATATGATGTGCATTAAGAGTTCCTCTCAAACGATATATGATAAAACTGTTTGTTGAATGTACAATTTGGCATGCTATGGCTTCCGAATGAGTCAATTATCTTTTGGTTGCACGACAAGCTGACAGTAACTGTTGTGCTTGAAGTTGTGCTACAATAAATTTAAATCCAATGTAAATTAAATTTATATCTTAGGTTCTAATTTGTAGATATTCATCCATATTATAGGGGAGGGAGATGTCTTATGGCAAATAGAACTACATGTGCGACTGCACAATAATAGCCTCAATCTAACCGCATACCAGTATTGCCTCCCATATTCAGCCTTCTAAATGTTTTACAATTTATATAACTTAATTGATTAAGCTCCAAATACAAATAGTTATCCACATATACGAGATTGATCCGGTTGTGTGATGCGTTGTAGATGCTGCCGTACCGGAAATGCTATTGGTAAGGAAGTGTTTATATTATTGGCAAGGTGATCGTTGCGGCGGCACCATGCGATAGCGGCTGTGTCGGCATTTACAGCGCTTTTCGTAAATATTGGCTTGTCATGCATCAAAGGTGGTGCGTTGCACTGTATGATAGCGATCAGCACCTCTGACGTAAGTGAATGAGTAAATAATTCATTATTTCGAAGCAAACAGCACACATATTCGTTTTGAGTATTTGGCACGAACAAATATTTTATATTTTATACCTGTGGCAATTTCTATTCGATAGAATGGCGAATATGTAGCTCTGGGGTTGCGTTTGTGCGTTAACATTTGATGATATGCAATAATAGCAACACGACAGTTGATAGATCGATTTCTCTCGAGTTTTTAGCAGGTACCTCCAATACATAGCTTATTATTATTATATGCGGAACGTGCTAGGCATAGGGACATATATTAGAGGACAAACCTGCAAGGCGGAACTCATTTGATGACACTCTCGCGTTTTGGTAACACTACCTGTAACAAAATGTGGCTTGTGTTTGTGCCTCTCATCTTTGAACTGGCAGCTTGCATAAAAGAGCGCACACACCAGGCCACGTACTCTATTAATCCTAACGGGGTACCTCTCAATTACACTAGCATTGCTGATGTAGTTGTTAGAAGCAGGATTGAATGCGGAATGCAGTGTCTAGGAAGAGACCTCTGTGTGGGGGCGATATTTACCAACGGAAATCGGCCATCGTGTCACCTCCTATCCGCCTTCGTACAGGACACTACACCGAGCGATGATAAAGCTTTTCTCACAGTGGATCCCGGTAAATATACTCTGCAATTGTTTATAGACTGGTCGAACGATTTTGCCTAGATGTGTCAAACATCAATGTCTATGATTTGCAATGAACATGAGTTCGTTTGCTTGTTAACTTTGAAAAATGTAGTAAAATAATGCGAGGAAAAAAAACGTTATCTACCTAACGCGAGCCCTCATGGCAACATCATTGAAATATGGTTGATCTGCAAACTTGTTTAAATGACCCGACACAGCGATGATGCCCTAGTTAGTTATTATTCTGCGCCACGACAATGGACTAAGAGTATCTGATTATAAATTTAATATCAATTGATCATATTTAATTGATAATATTAAATGTCTCAAACAAAAGAACGTAGCTGATCTGTTAGCCATAGTTGCTTCGATCAAGTAAAACAAATTACCACTGCACATTTAGTGACAGTGGCTGATGTGGGAAAATATATCCTTGGCGGCGATAAAAATACCGTTGTAATAAAGGTACGCCTCGCATGTATAAATACAGCCAGGTGAGCCACTTAATACGTTCTGTTCATCAGTTTGATACAGCGAGGTCAGCCACGTAATACGTTCTGTTCAGTAGTATGATACAGCCAGGTGAGCCACGTAATACGTTCTGTTCAGTAGTTTGATACAGCCAGGTGAGCCACGTAATACGTTCTGTTCAGTAGTTTGATACAGCCAGGTGAGCCACTAAATACGTTCTGTTCAGTCGTTTGATAGAGCCAGGTGAGCCTCGTTATACGTTCTGTTCATCAGTAGTTTGATACAGCCAGCCAGGTGAGCCACGTAATACGTTCTGTTCATCAGTTTTTATATACAGCCAGGTGGCCACTTAATACGTTCTGTTCATTAGTTTTTCCGGTTAATATGGCGCTGTGTGGCTAATTTATTGCCACAGACAATTATTTTCGTGTGTCACCAGGGTGTTTGAATCTCTTGCGAAAGACGAGTATTATTCGCAGAAATGAACCCTCATCTAGCTTACTATCAATTTACTTTTCGTATGTTGATGCATCAATTCACCCAATACCTTCAAAAAAAGCCAGGTGACATGACTTGATATTTCAGTGACTCAGTGATAATACATTCAACTTGGTAAATATATGTTCTGCGCGATAACAATGTGTGCTCTCCCTGTTGTGCTTTTGCATTTGGAAATGGATTGCTGTCGCTTTTTATTTGTTCTGGATGCTGATATAATATTGCGAGATCTTGGATTTATTTGCTTCTTAGTTGGATACCCGACGTTAGCCGGAAATAACAGGTCTTAATTGATGTTCTTGCACTGTACTAGCCCAACCACATTCACCCCGTATCTCAAACTTCCTATCATCGATGTCTTGATCCTTGTTCTGACTGTGATCGCAAAATACTCCTCGCAGTTACCCCACCCAAGTGCCCGCGTTATTCTAATCTCATTCATAGCCCTCACACTACTATAATCGTGGCCCAATTTTAGTTCCCACGGAGCCGTTTGTGTTAAATAAACAAATTGACGGTTATTGCTCTAATGGCTGTTTTTCGCCTTTAATGCGGCGATCTGTGAAATCACTGTGCTCAGCAGCAGTATTGACCAGCATGCAGACGGCTACATGTTACCTTTGAGTTAATTTGATTTCTTGAAATCAACTTCGAATGCAAGCTCCTACATGTCCTTGATGTGGATCATTATCCCGGGCGATTCTTATTTCAACAATTTCAGAACACCTCATATTGATGTGTGACCTAGAAAGCAATATAGGTCTTGAGGACTACATTGGGAGTAAAATGTTATTTACCCTGTATCTTGTTATAAGCATCATGAAAGGATTACATTTTAATTACGCGTGAGTGCAAAATAACAATGTTTAACTTAATGATATATATTTGTCTCACACAATGCAATGACGCAATATCATTCATGACTCAGGTCCAGTAGGGACAAATACAGGATGCTTGAGAGTTTTTGTATCAATAGTGAAAGAATTGCTAGGGTTAGGGATTCTTTATATATTATCAAAATATAGTTTGATATACTGGCAGTTCTGGTTGCATGCATTTTCTATGCTTGGCTGACATTCCGACTTACATTCGGCCTGTTAAAGACACTTGGATGGGTTAATATAGTATGCAGGCAGAATACAGGGATATTCATTTGTGTGATAGGTTGCCGACAATAATTATGGCTTTAAACAATGTTTGAAGCCAGCGTTAAGTTTGACGTAGTTACAGAGCTTCATTGTCAGCCCGGAATGCAGATATTAATGCTGGCAGTCGTTCCTCTGTCATTGAACACTGTGCGATCCGCTCTTAATATATACGAGCTTCTTTTCTCTCGAACATTGGTATCTATAAGAACCTTAGGGGAAAACTTAGTGTACTAATTATTTTCCACAATTTGCCTTAATTCATTCTTGATACTTTCGGACTTGTGCTTTGACCATGGCTCCACATTTTCATCTTTGGTACAGCACTGTCATATACAACTGTGTATCCCCTGCGCTAATTCATCATTGGCAAGAAAACCTTACTGCAATATTATCGTAGTTTGATGTCTGCTAACCACGTTGAAGGTTAAAATAGAACCACTGCTATCGAATAACTCAGCAATTCTAGTGGCTTTAATCATATTGTGTACCTGTCTTTGCTTATGCTGTAAGATACACTTATCAAATCCACAATTCCAACTGCAGGATAAAGTTTAAGACCTATCTAAAAGACTATTTCCTGCGTCAGTGAACAGGATGTCAAACTTTCCGAACACTGTATTGCAATATGTAGATTGTGGTGAGCAGTTTTTTGGCTCATTCACGTAACTTTATTCAGCATTGTTAATACGTTGCAAGTTGATCGGAATATTTACACAATTCGTTTATAAAGTGTTCAATTAATATGCAGCCAGCAAAGCGGTCTTCGTGTGCGTGCGCTAAGCTCTTTGCTACCCAACTTGGTGATTTTACCATGTGTCTGTTCGCATTAAAACGCATCAGTTTAAATCATATCTAACGGAATTACTACCAGGTTATTTTTAAATGGTTGGTAATATTTTTTGTCGAATGTATTCTCCTTAACAGGCATATCTGAAATGACATGTTATACTATCGCATCCAAAAGTTGCACGACGAAGAAATAGTTCCTTTTCCATAATTGCTTAGACAAATTCAGCGATGAACGATCTGCCTAGGCCAGCAGCACATTATGCACATTCCACCACAGCCTCAATAGATTTTCTGTCATACCTTCTGTTGAGCACGGTTGTTTACATTTTATGCTACGAATATGAATATTTATGCCGAATCATAAACGATTTACGCATCAAAGAGCGATGGGATGAATGAAGGTACTATTGTAACATATACGAAAGCATTTTCCTTGGAGAATTACCTTAGATACGGTGATTTGTGAAATCACGTGGTCACCTGCCGTATTGCAGCCAGTAATGCAGACACCGACATGTTACCATTGAGTTAATTTGATTTGGTGAAATCAACTTCGAATGCAAGGCTACATGTCCTTGATGTGGATCATTATATACGGGCTGATTCTTATTGGTAATGTTTCAGAGTACACCTCATATCATGTGTGACCTAGAAAGCAATATAGGTCATGAGGACTACTTAATTGGGGAGTAAAATTATCATGCCTCGTTTCTTGTTATAAGCATCATGAAAGGATTACATTTTTAATTACGCGCGAGTGCAAAATAACAATGTTTAACTTAATGATATATATTTGTCTCACACAATGCAATGACGCAATATCATTCATGACTCAGGTCCAGTAGGGACAAATACAGGATGCTTGAGAGTTTTTGTATCAATAGTGAAAGAATTGCTAGGGTTAGGGGTAGATATGATCAAAATATAGTTTGATATACTGGCAGTTCTGGTTGCATGCATTTTCTATGCTTGGCTGACATTCCGACTTACATTCGGTCTGTTAAAGACACTTGGATGGGTTAATATGGTATGCAGGCAGAATACAGGGATATTCATTTGTGTGATAGGTTGCCGACAATAATTATGGCTTTAAACAATGTTTGAAGCCAGCGTTAAGTTTGACGTAGTTACAGAGCTTCATTGTCAGCCCGGAATGCAGATATTAATGCTGGCGGTCGTTCCTCTGTCATTGAACATTGTGCAATCCGCTCTTAATATATACGAGCTTCTTTTCTCTCGAACATTGGTATCTATAAGAACCTTAGGGGAAAACTTAGTGTACTAATTATTTTCTACAATTTGCCTTAATTCATTCTTGATACTTTCGGACTTGTGCTTTGACCATGGCTCCACATTTTCATCTTTGGTACAGCACTGTCATATACAACTGTGTATCCCCTGCCCATTCATTGGCAAGAAAACCTTACTGCAATATTATCGTAGTTATGTCTGCTAACCAACGTTGAAGGTTAAAATAGAACCACTGCTATCGAATAACTCAGCAATTCTAGTGGCTTTAATCATATTGTGTACCTGTCTTTGCTTATGCTGTAAGATACACTTATCAAAGCCACAATTCCAACTGCAGGATAAAGTTTAAGACCTATCTAAAAGACTATTTCCTGCGCTCAGTGAACAGGATGTCAAACTTTCCGAACACTGTATTGCAATATGTAGTGTGGTGAGCAGTTTTTTGGCTCATTAACGTACTTTATTCAGCATTGTTAATACGTTGCAAGTTGATCGGAATATTTACACAATTCGTTTAAAAGTGTTCAATTAATATGCAGCCAGCAAAGCGGTCTTCGTGTGCGTGCGCTAAGCTCTTTGCTACCCAACTTGGTGATTTTACCATGTGTCTGTTCGCATTAAAACGCATCAGTTTAAATCATATCTAACGGAATTACTACCAGGTTATTTTTAAATGGTTGGTAATATTTTTTACCGAATGTATACTCCTTAACAGGCATTCCCGAAATGACATGTTATACTATCGCATACAAAAGTTGCATGACAAAGAAATAGTTCCTATTCCATAATTGCTTAGACAAATGCAGCGATGAACGATCCGCCTAGGACAGCAGCACATTATGCACATTCCATCACAGCCTTAATAGATTTTCTATCTAACCTTCTGTTGAGTACGGTTGTTTACATTTTATGCTACGAATATGAATATTTATGCCGAATCATAAACGATTTACGCATCAAAGAGCGATGGGATGAATGAAGGTACTATTATAACATATACGAAAGCATTTTCCTTTGAGAATTACCTTAGATACGTGTTTTATTCGTGGTAACCTGCCGTTGCAGCTAGTAATGTGTACACCGACATGATATCATCAGTCAGCTGGCTGGTGTTGCTGT
This sequence comes from Urechis unicinctus, assembly GCA_034190875.2. Classification (NCBI taxonomy): domain Eukaryota; kingdom Metazoa; phylum Annelida; class Polychaeta; order Xenopneusta; family Urechidae; genus Urechis; species Urechis unicinctus. Next base: position 71,406,424 of record CM067343.1, on the reverse strand, counting down.
TTGTCTGCAGGCTAATGACGATCACATAGTCTACAATATATACAACTGAACAATCTGGTAATGTTGACGCAGAGTATTTTCAGTTCATGTGTTTTAAACGCAGTCGGGCCGATGCCATGCGGCAATGCAAATCTTAATGCAAAATGAAACTCATCGAGCATCATGCACTCGCTTTGCAACAATAAGCATCATGAAAGGATTACATTTTAATTACGCGCGAGTGCAAAATAACAATGTTTAACTTAATGATATATATTTGTCTCACACAATGCAATGACGCAATATCATTCATGACTCAGGTCCAGTAGGGACAAATACAGGATGCTTGAGAGTTTTTGTATCAATAGTGAAAGAATTGCTAGGGTTAGGGGTAGATATGATCAAAATATAGTTTGATATACTGGCAGTTCTGGTTGCATGCATTTTCTATGCTTGGCTGACATTCCGACTTACATTCGGTCTGTTAAAGACACTTGGATGGGTTAATATGGTATGCAGGCAGAATACAGGGATATTCATTTGTGTGATAGGTTGCCGACAATAATTATGGCTTTAAACAATGTTTGAAGCCAGCGTTAAGTTTGACGTAGTTACAGAGCTTCATTGTCAGCCCGGAATGCAGATATTAATGCTGGCAGTCGTTCCTCTGTCATTGAACACTGTGCGATCCGCTCTTAATATATACGAGCTTCTTTTCTCTCGAACATTGGTATCTATAAGAACCTTAGGGGAAAACTTAGTGTACTAATTATTTTCCACAATTTGCCTTAATTCATTCTTGATACTTTCGGACTTGTGCTTTGACCATGGCTCCACATTTTCATCTTTGGTACAGCACTGTCATATACAACTGTGTATCCCCTGCCCATTCATTGGCAAGAAAACCTTACTGCAATATTATCGTAGTTATGTCTGCTAACCAACGTTGAAGGTTAAAATAGAACCACTGCTATCGAATAACTCAGCAATTCTAGTGGCTTTAATCATATTGTGTACCTGTCTTCGTGTGCGTGCGCTAAGCTCTTTGCTACCCAACTTGGTGATTTTACCATGTGTCTGTTCGCATTAAAACGCATCAGTTTAAATCATATCTAACGGAATTACTACCAGGTTATTTTTAAATGGTTGGTAATATTTTTTACCGAATGTATACTCCTTAACAGGCATTCCCGAAATGACACGTTATACTATCGCATACAAAAGTTGCATGACAAAGAAATAGTTCCTATTCCATAATTGCTTAGACAAATGCAGCGATGAACGATCCGCCTAGGACAGCAGCACATTATGCACATTCCACCACAGCCTCAATAGATTTTCTGTCATACCTTCTGTTGAGTACGGTTGTTTATATTTAAGCTACGAATATGAATATTTATGGCGAATCGAATCATAAACGATTTGCGCATAAAAGAGCAATAGGATGAATGAAGGTACTATTATAACATATACGAAAGCATTTTCCTTTGAGAATTACCTTAGATACGTGTTTTATTCGTGGTAACCTGCCGTTGCAGCTAGTAATGTGTACACCGACATGATATCATTAGTCAGCTGGCCGGTGTTGCTGTGTGTCTGCAGGCTAATGACGATCACATAGTCTACAATATATACAACTGAACAATCTGGTAATGTTGACGCAGAGTAGTTTCAGTTCATGTGTTTTTAAACGCAGTCGGGCCGATGCCATGCGGCAATGCAAATCTTAATGCAAAATGAAACTCATCGAGCATCATGCGCTCGCTTTGCAACAGCGACCACTATGTCAGTGAATATAGTTATAGCAAACATAATGCAATCCTTTCCCTGCAATTCGCCAAAGACATTACTATCAAAAGAATTCATATCACTGATTAAAATATTAATAGTGCTGGAATATATTTAATAACATTAAAAGAGAAGATAGGGGATAAGATATGCTGTCACTAAAGGGGGGATATTCCGACCATGCTGCGTAATATAAATTGGAACACATCAGATTATGTACATATTGTATTATTCCGTTCTTGAAAATAAAATCGGCAGCATCAATACCGACAATTGCTCCAACTTCAATGTTAATCTGGGCTGCAGCACATGTGTACGTTTCTACATTCCAGTTCACCAAAAATACCACAGCCTGTGTGGTCTGCTGTCATAATCCCCGAATACATTCGAGGCGTTTGTTGCCACGTTGCTGAGACATAAAAGTGGCTTCGCAACCATGCTGTGCTCCATTGATTCTATCGACAAAGAACAGTCGTTATTCATGGTTGTCTCGTACACCTATCGTTTTTGTCGTTTCGTTGCCGTGGCACTGTCTACATTTTTAAAATCGTGTGATGTTCTATGCAGCGAGGCAGGTGCATGTCCTTGCTTGCTCGTACATAGGGGGGCATTTAAATTGAGGTATTTGACAACTTTAATGAAAAACATGTTGGGAACAATAATGTAGGTTTTTAGCATACTTGAGTTCTTGTGGTCACGACCAAATTAATATTGTCGCATTCAATCTAGAATTGCTCTAGCTCAATTGTACGATTACTGTTATGACTGCATTCGCGCTCTACAGCTTGTAATTGCTATCATATTCTAATGATCGTTGTCCAATATAATTTATCTTGATCCAAATCATGGTCAGCTTAGCACATTGATAGCTTACATGATTTGTGTTTTCATCCATATCTGTCCTGCTGCCATGAAAAGGGCAACTAGTGGTGTAAGCTGGTACCTAGATTCACCTGACGTAACTGGACTATATCCGAGGCAACACAGTTTCTTTTTGTAAGAGTAACTCAACTAGTTTCATGTAGCGGCATGAGCTTATCGACACAGAAACACCGCGATTGGTCGTTGTGATCAATTTGATATCATCAATGTAATTGCTATTGACATGATTTCGTTCGGGATAATGCGAATTTTAGTACAATCAGAAGAGCAGAATCCGATCGTAGAATAGCAGTTTAAAATGCTGAAAAAACTAATTATATTGATGAAGCAATTACTTGAAATATCATACGCTTTAAAAGTATGATTTTACTTATAACCCTCTGTCGTATGATTTTGTGTGGATGAATCACGTTGTCAGAATGTAGCCATAAGTAGTATTTAAAGGCGCGAGCAGCTTTATACGCTACAACTCAATGGCATATATTCGCGTTTAATGCCATTGGGCAATGACGGATATAAAATTACGATTTAAATTGCATTTATGGCACAGCATTTGCAGATGTTGCGATATAAATTTGAGATATGTTGTAAGAATGATTGCTCCGAATAACCAAGGTATATTCTCACTAAACTCATATATATGTGGTTCATGCTATTGAGTATTACCGTCAGTACTAAGATGTGGGTTTAGTTCTGGTCCTTCAGTGCCTCAAACTCTGCATCCAAGTGATATGCGTCCGACATATGTTTACACCTTTTTTTGGAGGCTGGCCTGCTTGTATACCCCCCTCTAGTCAATGTAATATATATTCTATCACAATTGAGTCTGATAGCCTCCAGAGGAGATACTACTGTACATCCATGAAAACATCCTCCAATATTTATGTTTTATTTATGCGTTGGTATTGGTTGTGGAGCCGACGGTTTTTTTATCGCAACAAGATTCCGTAAAATTGAAAATATTATGTCATTTTTTAAAAGTTTTATGTTAAGCATGTTTACTGGTGTTTCACTGGCTGTTAGCTGATTTTATGATTTCTTATGTGCTCATCCCGTATGAAGCATTCGTGTGAAGCCTAATATTTTTCTAAGCCTTACCAATGGGCGTGATTGACATTTTCACTCAAAAGATAGTGCCTTTTTTGTGGGCAGCAAGAAAATCTACCGAAATTCTCTCTGCTTTAAATCGGAGTGGCCCAGCTGACAATAATTGTTATTATTAGCATTATCTTCAATGGCATGTGGGAATCGATTCGTGGTCGCCCAAGTCAGTATATATTAACCTATAGACTCCAGTTACTAAGTCATATTTTAATATCGTTAGCATGGTATTATAAATCATTGCCAGTTTCCGTGCATAATTCATTACATCGCATAACCATAAATCATGGGGGATACCTGTGCTGCTTTACTGAATAGGAATTATTCAAAGCAGTATCAATTATAATTCAGATTCATGATCATTGGTTTATAAAATAGCATATGCATAGCACATACGTGTATCTGTATTACTCATTTCATGAAAACGAGTTAACCATATACATTGTAGCGCACCCATAATCCAAACCCCTTCTCGATCTGCTGTCCTAACTACTGCACACACTTGTCGAGATGTGTCTACGTTGCTAACGGGCGATTTGGTGCTACGAGCACGTTGTACTCCAAAGCTTCTATCGACAAAGTGCATGCATCATTAATTGTTATCTGGAGTACTTGTCGCTTTTGTCGATCCTTTCACCTGGCTGTGGATATGCATTTTTGAAATCGTGTGAAGTTCCACGCAGTGAGGCTGGTGTCTGCTAATAATAATAATAGCATAATAATAGCATTTATTTCGCACTCGTGGTACAGATATTTTATGACGATCAAGTTCAGGTGCAATCATTTAACAAAGCGTGGGGTGCCATCATAATGTGCAAATAAAATTAAGTAGAACATTGATATCGTCTTGAGAAAAACCGGGAATATATTCACATTCACGGGCCCTACAAAGTTCTTGTATTGAGTTAACAAAGTTCAATCTTTCTTGATCAATGTTCGGTAGAAAAATCTTGCTTGAAATATCATTAAAAGTAATGGTCTGGTCGTAAATCGTAGCAGTATTTAGATTAACGATACTCATAATATATCTTATATTATTTGCGACATTCGAATTACTAAAGGCACATAATCGGCTAACCGCCGATACAAGATGATTCGTGCTATTAAGACTATTTAAGAAAAATTTCATACATCGCAACATTAATTGTTCTCTTAGAGGTAATCTACCAGCTAAAAAAGGAATATACATTGATCTTGTTCTAGGGTGTAATTTCCATATATGGCGGATGCATTTGCGCCAAGTGACACATAAGCTTTTAAATGAATTACTCGAGAGCGTCCATAATGGGGATCCATATAAACTTGTGCAATATTTGTCAAATAGTGTATTACGAACATTTACTGTGCAGTGACCGAATTTTGACATCAGCATATTAGTTTTCGACACAACATCACCACATGCAGCATGAATATTCAATTGTTCGGAATTTCTTCCTATATAGGATCCAAGATGGATAGCATGTTCACTTACATTAAATCTAACACTGTTCAGTTGTAGATTCACATCGCGCTTTTGACAATTAAAAAGCAACAAATTGCTTTTTGATGTGTTAAATATAACATTATATTCCTTGGCAAACTCTTCGCAAGTTTTAAGCATAGATTTAGCCGCATTTAAAGAAGGAGCAATGAGAGCGACGTCGTCAGCATAACTCAGTGCGCCTGCATAACGGTGACCAACATGGCACCCGATCCCCCTGTTTGAGAGTCGTGACAATAATTCATCGATATACACGCCAAACAAAATAGGTGACAAAACCGCGCCTTGTTTGACTCCATTAGTACAATTAAACTTGTCAGAGAAGCTATTGCTCCACTTGACTCTTAACGTTTGATGCGTATACATGTTAAGAAGGAGTTTAGCAGTCATAGCACACATACCACGCTCTCGTAACAAACCAAACAATTTCATAAAATTAACTCGATCAAACGCTTTGGAAGCATCCAATAATATGACATAACATGGTGAGTCTTCGCTGACATAATTATCTATGATTTCCTTTAATACAAAAGTGCACTGTGTTGTTGAGTGTGACGGTTTAAATCCAAATTGTAAACTACCCGATTTCAATACATCACTTTGATAGTCAATAATCACATTATCTAACAGTTTCCCTATGATACTACTAAGAGCTACTGATCGATAATTATCACTACTATTCAATGATTTTTTTCTGTTCTTAGGAATAGGAACAAGCGTAGATGTTAGCATACCACGTGGCGTATGTGCATGATTCAACATCATAGTAAAAAGTTTTGATAGGTGGGCATACAACTCATCACAGCCATTCAGTATATGATCAGAAGTTATTTCACAAACACCGTCTGTCTTATCTCGTTTAAGCTTACAAGCTGCTTGCCTAACTTGTGAAATGTCGATAGCATGCAAAGAGCCACATGTACCACCAGCACAATTAGAGTGTACATCATGACTCAATGATACATTAAGGGCATCCATTGCAGACTTACTATAAGACACATTATTGTAAAGTGTTTCATATTTATTTTTAAAGACATTGCATATCTCGTCGTCGCCGTGCACGCCATCCATTACGGTCACGGTCGACTTATTTTTGAAATGCTTCTTCCGTATTTCTTTCCAGAAATTGCGACCATCACTTGTGGCCAAAGAAACTGCCATTCTATCAGACGCAAGCTTATTTTGATTTCTGATCACGTATCGTGACGCCCTTTTATAATCCCGTTTGGCTTTACAGTGGATGTCTTTAAGAACACCAGAGGTGGGGCACCCATTTTCCACCCAGAGTCGACACCAAAATATTGATTTTGCTTTCAGCTGATTGACTTGCTCACCCCAGCCAGGCCGATGTTTACGTTTCCTAGTCCCAGGAATACACTGAACAGCTGCTCGGACACACGCATTCACGATTTCCTCATAGTAACGATCAATGTCTTCATAATGGTTATTGCAATTAATCTGTGTACAACTAATTGCATCATTTGAGATATTCAGGTCAAGTAATAACTTCCTCAATTTACGCATATAACTATGAATATCGCTGACATCACATTCCCTCCATTTTGGTCTATTAGTGGTTGGGCGCTCATCATTAACCACCCGTGCAACATGTATATCTAGCCGTGCAAGTACAGGACTGTGGTCAGTTAAATTATCTCCTTCATGAAGACATTCGTATTTTGACACCGATGAACTCAGACTTTCGGACAACATAAAATGATCTAATGTTGACCTTGTATGTGACATATCACTCTCATAGGTAAAATTTACACAGTTATTATCTAACAAATCGCAAGGAATTAAACATTGCTCCTGACAAAAAGTCTTCAAGGTAACAGTGTGAGGGGAATCGGCGCGAGCGAAGTCTGTGTTTAGGTCACCTCCAATAATTATACCATCGACATCCGTACAAGACATTATGACTGAGTTGACGTGGACAAGCAGCTCGACATACTCATTGGAAGGTGCTGACTTTGGACTAACATCACATGGCATATACAAATTGATAACTAGAATCCTGTGGGACATATTGTTAGAGTGCAGGGTTAAAATGCAAGCGTGACACCTTCTATTATGTACACCATCGATCGGGGATATAGTTAATTTTGACGACTTTTTGCGAACACAAAGAGCGAACAAAAAGAAAACAAAAGCCCATGGGTACAAAAGGGAACTTGGCGAACTTTAATAACATTTGTTCGATCATAACCATTATCACCGTTATCATTTTCGTCATGATCATTTTCACAATTACCTACTTCATAAAAATCGTCTTTATCATCAATCATCATCATGATCATAGTCGTCTTAATTACCATCATCATCTAATCGTCATCAGTCATCGTCATGATCGTCATCTTCATCATTATCATCATAAAACACATCTACATCATATTTATTGCCATCATTATACAATCACCTTTGTCATCATCATAATCATGATCGTAATCACCATCATCCTAGCCATCATTATCACCATCATGATTGTCTTCTTAATCTCCATTTTCAACATCAGCGAGGTAGCAATGCCAAACGCAGTAACGTTGCGTTATACTGAACATTACCATACTTAATAGCTCCAATTGATCATTGAACGTGTATTTCAGATATTAAAAGGGATCCGATTTTTTATTTTCAAATTTTTGTCCTAACCCCACGACGTATTTATGTAAAAAAGTGTTGGCTGACCGGGGACATATTAATGGTTGTAACAGAGGTGCGATGTAACCGCCCCGGCTTCACGCCATTTTTATTGCGCTAGCTTTGATTGAGAAATCACATCTTCTTTATACGCCTTCCTTAGTAATTAAACCTGTTGCATATTTGAGCAGCTCGCTGTTGTGCATTATGAGCTGCTGTAATAACATGGCAAAGTTTGACCATATGTTGTCTTCGGAGAACACTTGTGGAGAATAAATAATTGCAACACTAAACCTGCCCGTTTAATTCAAAAATAAAAGGGAAGTGGCGCACCTCACAAACTGCATCTCATCCTTTGTGGTATCAAAACATAATCACACTGGAGCGTTTATGACTACCGATTGAAATATGTAACCGAAAATGATCTGAATATTCCGTCCGAATGTTTATGCATAAAAAATAATACATACACGGATTTGGCGTTGTCATGTATTACTGCATTTTCCAGCACAATGGCAAAAAATATCATGTTTAACTATTGTTGCAATTCTGCCAGCTGACCAAAGCCACTATTGGAATGAGCAGCGTTGATAGCTCATATTCAATTACCCGGTTATTATCTATTCAAGTCAAGGGACCAGCGTACAAGCATTGTAATAATTGACACACATATGAAGCAAGATATGGGTAGCCAAATCCATTTCAAAAGACGTGAGAACATTTCACGCGCTTATTGTAAGTCAGTAGATCTTCTCCCTATTGAATTTGTACTTTTAACCATGTAGTTGCAACATAAATATACCAACAGCGTCGGGGTGCCGCGCACTGAGAGGAGTCGTGGGCAGTCTTGTCGATTGAATGAAAACAGCTACAAGTAGAAATACATCCATAAAGAGAAATATTCGACCTAGTAGAAGAAATAAAAACGAGCAGCCTGATTAAGTGGACGCAGTATAACTGCTTTAGCTATTGTTGGTGTGTGCCTTGGCGCAGAGGACATTGGTGTGATGTTTACAATTATTGCCACATCTACTGTCACTGCTTTTGCTAGCACGGATTGTGGACTATGAACAGTCGCCGTTTGGTCATAAGGTTTGCGCAACATTATCAGATCAGCCTTCTGACACAGAGTACATTGAACAGCATTGTCAAACACTTTAACAGGATGGAAATATATTGTATCATGGATTCAATCTTGTCATTGATGAGGCTTTTTAAATCGTCAAAACCATTTAACGACATAAAAAAACAACTGGTTGAATCTGTTTACAACAATGTCTATGTGAATGACATCGCCGACACGGAATACGCAGAATGAATTTGCCTTCATGGCCATCTCTGACATACGGAGGAACACCATTTACCCAAAGGATTTACCGACTGTGCTACTTGTTTTCTTGCTACTCTAGTTGATTAAAGATGGATTCATGTTAATGTGATGAACGAGCGCTACTCATTACCTACCAATCCACACGGCGCACATATTTGTATCTTTGTTACAGGGTTGTCATACCGTGAGTTTGGACCAGTGATGCCGTTAAATTATGACCCGGGGAAATATGCAAATATCTTCCTTACATTGCCTATTGGTGTATCAGGGACATTGATTGCCATACGGTTTTATGCTGCCAGAGCCGGGATATTCTATCTAGAAGGGTGGAGGGCTGGTTCGACGATGAATGAAATGGTCTGGCAGATACAAGTAATTTGTGCCAAGCCCGGACTAAACTTGCAGGTAACTTTGTGTTTGACTCTTTTTGATATTGCATACATATTGTTAAATTGATTATTATTGTATTGTTCTTTGTTTGCTATTTTCAACACATGCATATGCCTGCTTATATTTACTTCATAAACAATCAATTGCAGACCGTCACTAGAATTGAAGTCATGACAGCTGATATCCTAGGCATCTCATATGACGAATATGGTAAATCCGGTGTGGTTTATTATGAGGATGATCGACACACACTTTCGAATAGCCAAACCGACCGTCGCCTGCAGCACGTGTGCATCACCACAAGAAATGCCTCGAATCCCATCTTTGATTTGAGCAAGTGTACTAATGTGACAAAGAGCGTTGCGCTAGAACTCATCATTCTTTAGCATATTAATGTCGGGGAAAATATATCTACGCGAAATCCATTTATAATTTATCTTATGAATAGCAAATGATTAACCCATAATGCTCCGTACTTAGCATCTGGCATGTTCATATTTAATATTGATTCGTTCGGCAATACATAATTTAGAAGAAAAGATGAACATATTGATATGTGTCATGACTTTTGATAGCAAGGCAATTCACCTAAATTAAGTAAAAGAATTTTGATTTTGAACTTTAGCTGGAAAACTAAATTTAATGTTCATTACCAATGTAATTGAAGCTTATTAAACATTCGGTCCTCTTTAAGGATACAAATAATGTGTTCTACATTTGCAGTAAAAAATAAGGACATAGATATATCCCTAGCTAGATTGTAGTGCTGATATATGAACTCGCTTTTGATGTTATGTTGTGACAAAGTAATCCATATGTTGTCACGTTATTTTGACAAGCTTGTTATTTTTGGAGACAAGCTTTGAAAATGGTCACTCATGTTTATAGAAATACATACCGCAAATGTGATGGTAGAATTTATAATGTCCCTCCAATAAGTAGACGCAACAAACTGTAAGGAAGCAATGTAAAAGCAAGCTTAACATGATGTTATCTTACATATGCTAAATCTCTGTCATTCCGTGAAATGAGCGGATGTGCTATCAATACCTACCTGTGTAACCTTCCCCCCGCACGCTTTGATATCAACAAACTTGTCAGTGCCTACGCGATATCACGACGATGCATTAGCGTAGCTCATCAAATTAGTACGTCATCCCTAGATTGTACCGGTTGTTACCAAGTTTATCCCATCACGATGTAAATTTAAACCGCCACAATCAATTGTCATCACTAAAATACACTACAGTATCACTTAACATCGATATCACAAAGCAGTTTTGTGCAGAACCTACTGAAGGACAATGGGAAGACAGCCCCTGGCTACATGGTCCCTACTTACAACATTAGACGTATTATGTATGTATTTTTTCCTATCAATATCAATGAATTGTCGTTGCTGTAAGTGAATAAATTCTAATACTACTTTTACTACATATCTAGAAGGACTGCAGTGTGTGGTATTTAAGGGAATACACACACACACACACACACACACACACACACACACACACACACACACACACACACACACACACACACACACACACACACACACACACACACACACACACACACACGCGCGCGCGCGAGCGCTCGCACACACACACATACACACAAACACACACACTCACACACACACACACACACACACACACACACACATATATATATATATATATATATATATATATATAAGCGTAAATATATTTATATACATTTACATATATATATATATATATATATATATATATATAAATATATATATACACACACACACACACACACACACACATATATATATATATATATATATATATATATATATATATATATATATATATATATATATATATATATATATATATATATATATATATATATATATATATATGAATATATGAATCAATAGTTGAGGTATAAGGTTTAATGCTGGTGTTGTTTGCCTTCATTCTGTATCTGATAAATTCCACAATTTTTAATCTAGAAGAGTTTAAGTGAATTCCTCATCAGTGGTATACATCATGTGCCAAATGCGTTCATCAATACTGAAAGCACAACAGCAAAATCGAACCACATCTGCAAATCCAATATCTGCAATTTCCTACTAAATGATTTCTGGTTAACGCATATTTTTTTCCGGACATAACGGTGTCATAACTGGTACAAATGGGTGTTTCTGAATCATCCTGGTAACTTCGGTTCTTATAGCAATAGTTTGTCAAAGTAATGTCATCGAGTCTTCGTCAACTCAAATATATGCGTAGCCCTACGCAACAAGCAGTGCCATGCATCAGATAATAGGTAAAATAGATAATATCATTACCTTTCACTTTACAGTACGTGGTAAATCACAATTTATCATTGTTAACCAGCTCATTAATCGAGAAATGATTCCAGAATTGCTGATAGGTACCAGATGCCAGGGGCACAAATAAATATCCTACGGCAGTGTCCACCGTCATATCATGCGGGATAAAAAAATACTTACTATAATCAACTGGTAGCTTGAAATGAATGTCTTGTTGTACATCCGTAAGGTAATCTGAATGATACATGATAAAATATTGATAAACTGACACGTCTCGCCGTATACATGGTCATGATACCATATCATATCATATCCATAACTCCTGAATTACAATATTTATGCAGATGATATTGCCTTGTTTTGTTTGAATTTCCATCGATGGTTCTTGATTCATAATAAGTGTCAAGCGAGATAGAGCCGTTAAATGTATAGTAGCCATGATAAATGCTGCCATATTGGGGTTCCCTCATTGGCGTTGATTGTCAGCTGTTAAATTTAAAAATTGCAGCATACTCGATGAATATTTGGCTTGGAAGTACGTTTCGACTGCTTGATAGCTGCATGGAAAACATCCGTGTTTTAACGGTAAAGAACTTTAACCTATCTCTGCTGATGCATAAGTAGAACAGTGCATAGTTCTGGGGCCGCATTTAATGCACGCTGTTAATACGATATGGCAAGTAGAGAAACATTCTGCCCTGAACGAAACCTTGTTACGGTTGAATAAAAATTTCACGTGTACTAAAAAGACTCGTGCTTTGAAATACCGAATTTATTCAATTGCATCCGTTGTCAGCTTGTTATGACCTATGCATTCCCAGAAAAGAACCCGCGTCGTCAATAAGTGGTAATCAAAGAACATTTTAAAGTAAGTCAGAGCAGGATATTTTCCTTTTTAGTTGCTAGCGATGGTTGCTGGTCCTCGTTAGTTGTATTTGATTACACATATTTATGTACGATTGTGCCTAAGAATCATAGGTTGTGGCAAACGGTTCGTTCTGGTGATCTATGACTCATGAATTAGAGCTTAGAAGATTGTCCTCTCATCACAATGGCGAGTTTTCGGCTGGGTGTGATGGCCCCGAGAACTTGTAACCTGGTGCATCACACTTAGATATATTCCTTGCACAAACTAATCAATGGTCATCATCACTGGCTCTATTATGATACAGACGGTTAACAAAAACAGGATTTAGATGCAAAATACCACCATCGGAAATGGCTAACAATTTCTACTGCAAAGAAAGAGATTCGTAAGTGCCTGATTGATCGGTGACAAAACCGCGAGTTGTTGCAGTAACACGACATTTTGATTTGTTGGAACTGTATATTGATCCCGCTAAACTACAGGCTATTCTCAGCCGAACAGTCGTTTCATTCCACGTTACCTTTGCTTTGAAATGCCGACAATGCCTGTGATACGTATTTCATCCCTGGACCACAGCATGACAAAATATCTACGCTACGTTCCATTCTGATCCCTAGGATCAGCCACACGTCGCATCACACCGATATTTGATGGATATAGATCTCAAAGGATAAGAATGTATTTCATCACTGGACTACAGCGTGGTAAAGTATCAACGCAATGTCACAGTCTGCTTGCTAGGACTAAAGACAGTAAATCAGCCACACCTCGCAACACGCCGATAGTTGGTGGATATTGATCGCACAGGACAAGAATATCGCGAGGAAAGAAAACTATATCATGATGTATACCACACTTAGACCACTAGCTTGTAAGCCTATTTAAACACGGACTGATCCAAGGCAGATCCGTCTTTTAGTTGAAGATTGGTGAACGTAAAATATTGATTCATTTACATAATCAGTCATATAGTAGTCATGCATATTGGTCACTGATGCATTAGCTAACGTAAAGCGATAGATTGTGTGAGGCATAGTCTCGTTCGGTACCATAAGCGGTGATCAATATCAGCAGGTATAAGGTTTAATGCTGGTTTGCATTGATTTATTATGATCGATTCCACAAGTTCTCCAGTTACTTTCTACGCACGAAACATTGTAATGTACCCACATTACCATGTCACAAATATGGTATTAATCTGTTACATTGATTGAAGGGATCGGCAGAATTATAATATTATAATTGTAACATTTATGTATGTTATATAGTGCCTGAAAACATATTTTGTGGCACACGGCTTGACCAGATAGCATATAGAATCAGGTAAAACAGTGTAGAAGATATTGGAAGATCACCATCCGCCTCCGTCCCCTGGTAAGGATGAGGCCGGGAACTTGAAGTCAGGTGTACATGACAGGTAGTAGTGTTCCTTGGAACACTGGCTCTGTCGGTCCATCGACGTTTCGTCGAATAACAATATTTAGAATCAAAATGCCGTGCAAAAAAGCGAGCAAGTTATACTTACAGGAAGCTGTGAGAATATTAAGCGCCTGATTGAGCGGAGATACAGTATCGAGTTGTCGTCGTAGAATAACAAGGATTTTCTCCAACATTATATTGATGTCACACAGGCCAGGCAGAACTACATGATATTTCTTGAGAGACGTATTGAAGGAATGGGATTCGACTGAGAAATAATTCCAAAGAGATATCTTGATTTGAATTCTGACTTTTGCCTATTTCCATTTCAAATATCTGCCCATTCCCTGTTCTCTGGGTTATTCGTTGCACTGGCAAATGCAAGCGACATTGAATTCCACAAGGACACCCGCCACCAACTGGTGAGAATGATGAATGGAGTAACTGTTCATATTCAGCCGATGCCAATTGCTACTTCGAGATCTGATACTATAAACGATGGCGAGGTCTACGAATGGAACATAATTCTCTTCATTCTGCTCACAAGCGAAGCAGCTATGTACTTTCTTGACGTTGCATCAGGTATCAACCTCAGACAATGGCTGGTGCAGGATGGCTAGTTTACGATGTTTGCTTTATTCACGATAAATTACTGTACAGTGACGGGAGGGGTGATAATACACGGAGACATGCCGCAGTAATCATAATGCACCATGCATTGTCAATGACATCAGCAATTCATATGTTGGCCGATGCACGGTGGAGTTATGAAAGGATTGGCTCCCTGACAAGGCTTTTCCTTTGCTGTTATAATATCATCTATGTGCAGATTTTCCTACACGCATATATTTGTGCAAAGTCTAATAAAACAGTGTCAAGAAAGACCGTGTCTGATAAGGGAGTGGCACGGAACACAGTGTCTGATAGAGTACTGGCACGAAACACAGTGTCTGATAGAGGAGTGGCATGGAAGACAGTGTCTGATAGAGGACTGCCACGGAACACAGTGTCTGAAAGAAGAGTGGCATGGAAGACAGTGTCTGATAGAGGAGTGGCATGGAAGACAGTGTCTGATAGAGGACTGGCACGGAACACAGTGTCTGATAGAAGAGTGGCATAGAAGACAGTGTCTGATAGAGGAGTGGCATGGAAGACCGTGTCTGATAGAGGAGTGGCATTGAAGACAGTGTCTGATAGAGGAATGGCAAGTAAGACAGTGTCTGATAGAAGAGTGGCATGGCAGACAGTGCCTGATAGAGGAGTGGCATGGAAGACAGTGTCTGATAGAGGAGTGGCATGGAAGACAGTGTCTGATAGAGGACTGGCACGGAACACAGTGTCTGATAGAAGAGTGGCATGGAAGACAGTGTCTGATAGAGGAGTGGCATGGAAGACAGTGTCTGATAGAGGACTGGCACGGAACACAGTGTCTGATAGAAGAGTGGCATAGAAGACAGTGTCTGATAGAGGAGTGGCATGGAAGACCGTGTCTGATAGAGGAGTGGCATTGAAGACAGTGTCTGATAGAGGAATGGCAAGTAAGACAGTGTCTGATAGAGGAGTGGCATTGAAGACCGTGTCTGATAGCGGAGTGGCATGGAAGACAGTGTCTGATAGAGGAGTGTTATGGAAGACAGTGTCTGATAGAGGAGTGGCATGGAAGACAGCATTCCTTTGCTGTAAAATTTTATTTGTTAGAATTATGGTGACCTACTGTATATTCACCCAGCTGTCAACATAGTGTATTTAATTTATCCAAGCTCGTCAAGTAACTCGCTGCTCCAGTATTGACCAAGATGGCAGTAGCGGACATTACCACCTATCAATAAAATACCGGCCGATTCCTCGTGTAATATTATCTCATCATATATGCCCTCAAAGCTTTACAAACTGCGGAATCACTTCTAGTTTTTCGGTTAAACCACAGTAAGGGTCGTTTGATATCATTATTTAGCCAACCCATGGTTATGATGGCAATTGAGTCGGGAGATTACATTATGCGGGTATTTATCAATGAATCAGAGTGTTTTATGGATGTGGTGAGGGTTGAGAGATTATCAACATGCCAGCAGAGAGCATATTCGGTAAAATAGAGCACTTCATCTATGAACATCACG
The DNA here is from genome assembly GCA_034190875.2 of Urechis unicinctus. Lineage (NCBI taxonomy): Eukaryota > Metazoa > Annelida > Polychaeta > Xenopneusta > Urechidae > Urechis > Urechis unicinctus. The sequence continues at coordinate 71,390,119 of CM067343.1, read as the reverse complement.
TCCTGTAATAATTAAGTATATTTCACGATGCGTGGTGCTAAATTCAAAACTGAACCCGTTGTCAACTCATTGGTTTCAACATTTCGGGACATCAGATGGTAATATAAACCGACTAGCTGCAGAAACTGGGATTAGCAAAATATCATAATCACCGTCACTGTTAACTGCTGTTTATGTTATACATGAATACACGATAGTTACATATTGTAATAAGCCACTTTGTCCGACTATCCATTCCCATGCTACACAGTCCTACCACACGGATTACGTATAAAATCATCGGCAAAAACTCGCATCACAAAGATGTTTTATATATTTTGATGTTGAAGAATTCGAATGTCACATGGAAAGAAAAATATATTTTACAGCATACCACACTCAAATTAGCAAATTCCGACTGATCCAAGGCAGCCCGGTCTTTCAGTGGATGATAGTTAGACGTTCAATTTATGTACGTAAACAGACATATAGTCGCCATGTACATTGGTGTTTGATGCCGTTGTGTTGACCATGTCATACGTAGAAATATTTCTTTAGCCGACTTGTCAATGTTTATCATCACTGGCGCTATCCGAATATCGACGTTAAGTAGAATAGCAAGTTATTGATGTAAAATATCATCATAAAAGGCAAACAATTTATACCGTAAGGAAGATATGAGATTATGTAATGCCTGAATGAGCGGTGATAAATTTGCAAGGTGTCGTCGTTGCAATAACACGACATAGTGATTCGCTGAAGCAGTACATTTATGTCATAGAGACCAGGATGAACTACAGGATATGCTCAGAAAGACGCATTATAGGATGAGGATGCGACAGAGATTGAGAGAAGTTAATCGAAAGAAGAAACCTCGATTTGAATTCTAACTATTGCAAGCACCCTTTGCATGATCTGCTCGTTTATTGTTCTCCAGGCTATTCATTGCACTGACAAATGAAAGCAACGTGGAAATATACAAGGACACAAGCAACTGGACAGAATGGTGCAGGAAATAATGATTCATGTTCAGTCGACGACAATGGCTACTTTGTGTTATGAGTCTTCAAATGTATCATAATTATTATCATTTGTTTCACATGCAAAGCAGCTATTAATTTTTTTTACACCGACTTGTCACTGTTCATCATCACTGGCGCTTTCTGAATATTTGAATTCTAACTATTGCAAGCACCCTTTGCATGATCTGCTCGTTTATTGTTCTCCAGGCTATTCATTGCACTGACAAATGAAAGCAACGTTGAATCATACAAGGACACAAGCAGCTAGAATGGTGAATAAATAGAATAGTTCATGTTCAGTCGGCGACATTGGCTACTTCGTTATATGCGTGACATCACAAATGACGTCTGAGTCTTCAAATATGTGACAGTATAAATGATGTCTAAGTCTTCAAATATGTGACATTATAAATGATGTCTAAGTCTTCAAATGTGTGACATTATAAATGATGTCTGTCTTCAAATGTGTGACGTGGAGTCATTATAAATGACGACATTGGTACTTCGTTATATGTGTGACATTATAAATGAGTCTGAGTTCAAATGTGTGACATTATAAATGACGTCTGAGTCTTCAAATGTGTGACATTATAAATGACGTCTGAGTCTTCAAATGTGTGACATTATAAATGATGTCTAAGTCTTCAAATGTGTGACATTATAAATGACGTCTGAGTCTTCAAATGTGTGACATTATAAATGACGTCTGAGTCTTCAAATGTGTGACATTATAAATGACGTCTGAGTCTTCAAATGTGTGACATTATAAATGACGTCTGAGTCTTCAAAATGTGTGTGTCTAAGTCTTCAAATGTGTGATATTATAAATGATGTCTAAGTCTTCAAATATGTGACATTCTAAATGATGTCTAAGTCTTCAAATGTGTGACATTATAAATGACGTCTGAGTCTTCAAATGTGTGACATTATAAATGACGTCTGAGTCTTCAAATGTGTGACATTATAAATGACGTCTGAGTCTTCAAATGTGTGACATTATAAATGACGTCTGAGTCTTCAAATGTGTGACATTATAAATGATGTCTAAGTCTTCAAATGTGTGATATTATAAATGATGTCTAAGTCTTCAAATATGTGACATTCTAAATGATGTCTAAGTCTTCAAATGTGTGACATTATAAATGATGTCTAAGTCTTCAAATATGTGACATTCTAAATGATGTCTAAGTCTTCAAATGTGTGACATTATAAATGATGTCTAAGTCTTCAAATGTGTGACATTATAAATGATGTCTAAGTCTTCAAATGTATCATAATTCTTATCATCCTGTTCCCAGGCAAAGCAGCTATTAATTTTCTTGACGTTTTCGCAAGGAAAGTGAAGGATTGCATCAAGCTTCAACAACAGACAATGACTGGTGCGGGATGCCTCTTTGACAATGTTTGTTCTAGATGCAATATATCATTATACATACGAGTGAGTGGCTACAATGCGTGGCGACATCCCGCGTTAATCACAATGCACTATGCATTGTCTTTGATGACATCAACAATTCATTTGTTAGCAGATGCACGGGTGAATAATGAACTTATACGAATGCTCGTTGTTTAGATTTTCTGTCGAGCATCTATGCATTCTTGCAATGTATGGCGCTGTGTTACCTAATTGATCTTCTGTCGAAATATTACAGCTTTGATCATATGCAATTAATGGTGCAGTTACAGTTAGTTACAAATACAAAGGCGGAAATAATTGTTCATGCAAAGCGATATCCTGGTCCGTTGGCACCTCGTATATTCTGCAATATGTCATTCTTTTGATCACAGTTAGCATTAAATCTAGCGATAGAATTTACATGGATAAATAGAGTAAGGTGGCCAATGCGCAGCCTAGTTCAATGCTAGAGTAATCTTACCAAAACAACACTTTAGGAACTGCTGTCTGCATATTTGGAAGAAAGGACCGGTAACATGTGTAGGTACAGGAGCATCAGTGCGTCACACAATCTGCCTACCAATCCAAATTTGAAATGCAACTGCCATCAACATGGCTCTAATGAAATATTATAGCACTGCAGTTCGTATCAATCACACACGTAATGATTTATTCTGCAAAAAGTGTAATTCTAGTTGTTGACCTTGATTGAAAGATAAAAACAATAAAATCATGGGACTAGCAAACTTGGCAGGACATCTATTATGGTTTTTCCCAATGATAGTTCTCGTCACCATCTAAAGTCAAGTCAATAGTATATTATATATATATATATATATATATATATATATATATATATATATATATATATATATATATATATATATATATATATATATATATATACATATATATATATACATACATAAATATATATATATATGTACATATATATATATTTATATATATATATGTATATATATAGATATGTATATATATAAATTGATAAGCACATACATGTATATATATATATATATGCGTATATATGCATATATAGTTATGTATATACATATATATAGATAGATATATACATATATATATCTATGTATGCGTATATATATATGTATATATACATATATATATGTATATAATCGTATCTTCACGTATACATATATTATGTAAATATACGTATACAGATATTTATGCATATATATATATATATATGAATATGCATGCATATCTGTATATGTAAATAATTATGAATTCATATTTATAAATATTTATGCATATAGACATATCAATATGCATATATATGTATACATATATGCATATATTTATTAATGCATGTATAAATGAGTAGTATAGTAATAACGCGTTTTTGAGGCATTTGATCCTCACACCTTATCCCTACAGGGATCATAGAGGCAACACCAGTAGCGGGCCCACTCCTTATATCTGATGCCCCTCGCAGCGTAGCACGTTCATGTCGTGCCTGAATTGTTTCTTTACTAATGTATTGGTCGGGTCTAAGCTGCTTTTTTACAACGACCTTTTTTCACATCCTTTGGTTTCTTACTTTTTCCCGTGTCGAATAACAGAATAGAATACATCTTACTCCGTGATTAACGCTCAAGTACATAGGCTTTCGTTTGGCAAAGAACCGTTTTATAACATTGCTCTGCACATGGCCTTGCATATAGGTGCTTATATCAATGTTGCTGTCATTGTTCATATCTTTATACACGTCTAGTGGTTTGCTCTTCATCAACAAGGAGTCTGTGTCGGCATACAGCAGATATAGCCTCTCACCATACCTTTCATCCATTATGTTATTGTAGAGGTCATGCATCAGAGGAGAAGAATACACATGCCGACGTGTACTGGCCTGTCTAGGACTTGCTTGCTCTTGTATGTCTAGGGCTGTAAGATCATCGTCAAATACTTAATGTCTTGCGTAGGTAGGACTGGCCACCACCCTGAATGTTTTATCCTATTCCGCAGAACGCTCAAGCCAGACAGTGGCCGGCTTTTTAAGGTTCATCGATGACGGTAGACAGCATTGTGTACATTTGATGATATTAATTAACATGTAAAGTATATTGCCAGCTTGTAACAAATCAAATGACAAGCATAGCCGACCTGTTTGTCATTCACCAGTGTTTTGAAGATAGCAAAGGTATTTGCATACATCGCGTAGAAAGTGACTGAAATCATGCAATTAAATTTATGCAGTGAAATACAGCACCGGAATAATGGCAGGTAACGACCGCTCCCAGCATCATCAATGCATCGTGTCAGGACTTGTGTGGTAAAATGCAACATCGCGATTATTTGCAATTTGCCATATTAAGGAAGTTTGTACTACCATAAATGGAGTAGGAAAGATGGTGTTTTAATGCTGGTCTACTGCCAATCCACGTTGTCGATTGCTACCAAATAAGTCGACGGGGTGTTGCTGCAGATTCATCATGGCAGATATATGTATAAAGGCCAAATACAAACATATTTTTTTACGCAGAGGCAGCTAATTTGAAAATCTGAATTTGAGTCTGAATTGTACATTTTGTATTTTATTGACCCCGGGAAGCTGTACTGAACTAAAGCGGAGTTAACCGGATCCTATTTTCAGGTGAACAGAGGCTGCAGTCAGTGGCAGCGTTTTTTAACAGTGTTTGGGCAATGTGTTGCATTGTTCTGCGAGACCACAGTTGCATCCTTGCGTATATAACACAAAAAGATGCTCCTTGCCAAATAAAGATTTAACCGTTAAGTCCTTTGACATATTATGAAGCATCTCGAACTGGACCCATAAAACAATGAAAATTAGCCAAGTTTGTGTTATGTCGAGAATAAGAAAATATATGACATCCAAGGGAAGAGAGAAGAATGCAGAGCGCCACACTGGTAGGACAGAGGCCGGGAGATTGTCGTTGCTATAATACCGAGAACGACTTGATTTGACTTCGATAGCAAACTGACGTCATCGAAGTAAGATTATTCTACAGAGTGGCTTTGGTTTGATGTGATCACTTGAATGGGAACGAGATCAATTAGAACTATGATAATTCATCCTTAATGTGCTTAATGATCTGATAATTCTACGGTAGAAGCTATCAAGAGATCGATGTTCTTGACCCAATTATGATTAATCATTACGTCTTTTGGACATAAGATAAATATATATCCAGGATTTGGTAATGAATATCAATCGAACAAGTACATATGCCTTATATGTATAAATAATGATCGCAATTCAAACTTATTACTGGCTGTACATATGTTGGCTCACGTATATGCCGCCATTCATTCACGAGCTTATGGCCGGATATCAAGATTTCGAATGGTTAATTAAAAAGCATACTACAACTATGTATTCTGTTAGATTGCTCTGAGACCCATTAAAATATTGAATTGTTGCCAATAATTTGCCTGTGTAAGTAGAAGTTTATGGTAAATTGCATTCCAGAATTGCATGCTGTCTTGTAGAGGACACGCACGCACACGGCATCAGCACAGAATATATATGAATAAATATATATATATGAAAATATATATAGTTATAAATAACTATGACACAAAGATAGGGATTGTCATATATGCGTTACTATCATGATGCCATATATATATATATATTCAGCATATATATCAAGATATATATCCCTCAGTCGGTAACATGATATTAAGGGAGTCCAGAAGAGGTATGATCCTATAGAAAGAATTATATAAATTATAATGAGATAGAATATATCATATATTTAGAGGCAATAGAGCTATAGGGAATATATATATATCTATATATATAGTTTATAAAATGGGGCAATATTAGATATATATATATAATATATATATATAGAATATATATATATATATTTGATACGAATAAGCCTATGTTTTCTATATTGTACATACCTTTTATTAAAAAATAAATACAATTGCATCATTTCCGTTGGCATTCGACGATTCAACGATAGTTGCTTTCTGGAACTCCCCGCAATTCCAATTTACTGCTGAAGCATGTCAGTGCGTGTACGTCAGCAATGTAACTCAGCTCACGGAAAGAAGAAAAGACATTGGTTTTATGTGTTTATACTTTTACACTAAGAGAGAAAACCATGGAATAAATAAGCATCATAAACCTTAACTTATCGTGACGTAATAAAAGGAAACATGTTTATACATCAAGACATATAGTGGTTGCTCCTAAATAACACAGTACTATGAGATCTATCTTGTGTCGCAGGCATTAACATAATCAATGTTCTTTTTCTCCTATGATTCCAAATAATATATTTATGTATAGCACCAGTAATCGTGATTAACGCTGTCTGCACCTGATAGTGTGAACGGAACGAACTGTCTAGCCTGTTAACAGGGGGATACAACTATTGATTGGCGCATATATCAACCAATAGCCAAGTAATTTTTCGGGGATTATCACGAATATCAAGGATTATTCCAAAGAAGAACAATATTCATCACACAGCATGTAAATATGTGGCATTGCATTAAGGGATACAAGGTCACCTCATTTATTGTACACGTCGTTAACCCTGAGTGACCATAATCCCGAAGCGCAAAGTTACGTTTACAATAACGACCTGCCATGGTGCTGCTCTTATTGATAAAATGACCAGCAGTCAGTACCACTAACTGGGTCGTTGTTTTTGCATGCATTGTGAAACGGTTTAACACGCCTCAGTGAACTCACCTTGTGTACGTCAGACTTAATGATGCCCTCCCTTAAGCAATGAATATCACCGTTTAAAGCTGTTGTATTATTTTGGGGCCAACGGAAATGAAAGAGGAGTGCAGTCAGAAATAGCCAATCATTCTTTACATTTACAACCTGGAAGCAAGTGGATAAGTTATTATGAAGCATCACTCTTGTAAAAATACCTTTTTGTCGTTGCCACGTTAGCACGAGCATTCTGATATCGGTTCACTAAGAAATAGGTGGAAGGGGGTAACATTATTCTCCAGGGTAATACGACAGAAACAGAAGGAGAGGAATCGATTTCATATTATGAGGACAAAGGAGCTGCAAGAGGTTTGATCCTTAAAGGTATTCCTTCTTTATCACCACTAATATCCTAATTATACCCCAAGACGTATGCGCTCCAATACAAACTAGAATATTTATGAACGATTGTCGTGTAGCCTATGCATTCAGATTAATATAATTTCTCGGCAGCGTTTGTATTCAACCTCAGAGTTGTCTGATTGTTAATGAACAGTTGCATTGAATAATATCCTTGGCAAGCATTATTGGTCCATGCATGATGGTTGATCTGACAGCCGTACAACATGATGTAGTGACAGGTATCATTATAGAATGTGCGATGACATACAACAGCGGTGTCATTAACTGTCATACATCATGTACTGTGTTGGACGACAGCTACAATCGGCTTTTGGATAGATAGCTGGTTGATTTATCGACGCAACAGTTTCCAATAGCAGGTATTCATTGTTGGTAGCACGTACCGGTCATCTGAACCGGCGTCTCCTAATGTTATTGCCGCGTAGTATGCTATGTTGCAGGAAGATAACGAAATGACGTTGATTGTAAGATTCATAGTGTCCCTGATGGAAATGATAGCTATTGGATACCTTTGTCGTTTGTCATATGAATCAATTTAATCTTTCTATCGGTGATTTGTATAATTGGAAAGTTTATTGCTATCCCCTATATGTGGCTAAGCATTTGACAGATTCAAGATTGTTTAAAAGTGCCTGGCTGTTCATTCACCTAGTCATAAGTCTGCAAGAACTATCATAAATAAATATTAGTGGCTATGCCTTATGCCATTTACAAGCCCTCGTGCAAGAGTATAGACTAATATCGCATGTCTTGTTGAGTAAAACTAATCAATAATCTAGCGAAACTTATTTATAAATCGGTCTTTTGATGTGCGAATGGCATTTGAGCTAGATCAACCAGCACGATGATGGAGACGAGTTGACCCAGACGATTTTGCCATATGTAGGATATCACGCGACCATTGCATAACAGCCATCGATTCAGCATCCATTGCCACAATGGTACAACATATCGAAGGTATTGGTTGAGTAATCATTCAGCTGCTAAGTGGAAGTTGCCATTCAGTGGAATATTGATTTCTATGGAATATCTATTTAGCATCTGAAGTTAGTCCCTTAAAGTGAGCTATTAAATGTTGTTCGCAACATAAATATGGTATTGTTCTATAAAAGACACGTTATTTACATGATGGAAACAAATAAGCTATTAACAATTATTCGGCAACATAGATCAAACCGCCTGCAGACCCAGAAACACACGCAAGCTCCCAATCAGAAGCACACACACATCAAATGTATGCTGCCAACCATTCGGGATATCCCCTCAAGAAGGTGCTTTGTCACAGATAATTGCTCAATGTGTGCGATAAAAAAATAACTGGCCTTTTTGCCCTTTGCAATCGTAATTTTACACTAGTTGTTTAGTAGCACGTCAAAGCACCTGCCCATCTATTTGCGAATGATGTGGGTGCTTGCATGTAACAGGTATTACAGAACCAACGAAAGTAAAAGAAGTTGCGATGAACACTTTGAAATTCAAAACAATTTTGCCCCATTATGGAGCCGATTCAACAGTAGCACGGATTGCATGGAAGCATTTCAAGGGACAAACACTAATAACTGACAGCCGTTAGGCAAGATTAGAATAATTGGTTGATTAAGTGACATTCATTAGAAAATTGAATGAGTGAATGGCAATGACAATATTTCGCGTAATTAGACAATGCATATTGCATCAAGCAATGTCCTTGGAATTGGCCCACTCTGTAGGAACATCGGTTATCCCCATCAACGTAGCTGTATGCCTCTTGATGCGTGGCGTTTTACTTGGATTAGCCAACATTCCCGATGAAGGATTTTATAGGTTCAGCTTGTACAAAGTTTATCTTTGATTCATTGAGTAGCAGCCATAGATCAGGGAGCATAGCCGCAATATGGCAAAATTCAGTAGATGTTGGCAGAGGTATGATTGACTACTATATAGTTGTAATATGGGATATTCAACATTCGTCATTAATTATATGTGTGTTTGTGCGCTAGATCACTCCATAACAACTATATGATAACACAATAAGTAAGCTAACAGTAGTCTGTATGGCACGTGGTCGCATACCATACGCTTTCGTAGATGACACTGACCCTGTGACTTTAATATACACGGTATTATCATGCAGTATCAAAGAATGCTAGCGTCTAAAAAACCACAATACAATGCACTATGCAATCCGACATTTATCATGATTGTGTATGCTCTGAAATGATTATCAGTTGTATTGGTGATCATTCGCAAAATGATACTTGAAGGAGAACTTAGTACATTAATCTATTTTGCAAAACACTGTTAGCATGACGTACAGCGTCGAGGTAGATTATCTGAGATAAATTCCCCTTGGTAAGTATGAGTGAATAAGCTGTTGACTTTCTCTGTAATGACGCGTAATTTGCTTCTCAATATAGCACACTATGGATATATTCATTGCAGTTGATCCCGCGGATGAAACAAAGTAGCATGTCATGCGTCATATACGTCACATAGATTGAGAACAAACTAGCATTTGTAGGAATCGACGCAGCCATGGGATGATTTTAAACAAGCAGGCGCAGATCCGACGCCCACCTTTTGACCATTTCTTGTGGCTTAGCAATGTAAATAGAAACCTATCGTCGAATTGGTAGGCATACTATGTAGGTAGTTAGACAGACAATGGAGCAAAACAAAGCAGCATTTCCTATGCTATTACTTTAACCGACTGACATCAAAGCATTATGAAGGCATCTACCGGCCAAACATAACTGCGCTTGATCCATCTGTCTATTACAGTGCCGCGTATTGCTACAGGCGATCGCCTCGCTCAATAAATAGCAAGACACAGCTTATGTCTGACATTTAGAATGAATGTAGCTCTATGATAGCATGTCCTAATTTAGTTTTAGTGAATTTCTTCAACAATTTCAGCGACTGTTTAAGGTGGCTTTATGATAACATGGAAAGTTTGGTTTCAGGAATGACTCAAATAATGCTTTAAATTGATTACATGATGCCACCTGGATCACGTAATATTCTACTCATTGTAACGTTTTATGTTAGGTAATGTCTTTGTCACACCGGAAGTGGGTGCTCCTGGCTTTGGAGGCTAGTAATATCCATCTCATTACCGTTTTCCCTAGTGGTATATCAACTGCATTACTCATCGTCCTTCCAATTGATATTGACGCAAACTGTCTGGCAGTTTGGTTTTCAATACCAAAACACTATACATTCAAGAAAATTGATTGGTTAGCACACCTGCTTTGATAAATCTGATATTTAATTACCAGAAATGGTGCAATATTTGCGCACCATTCATCATACGCATCAATATCGTAATGATTGTAACTAGCTCTTTATATTATTATATCACCAGAGACAACTGGCAGCTTTAAAGACCGAGAAAAGGGCCACTCACACATCAACACATAGCTCTTGTAGTCTCCATTGTATTGTAAAAAAGATATCACGTAGGTGCTAACATAACGAAGGAAGCAAATGATGCCCATTGAAATTGGTAAATAAAAGGCGAAAGAGAACTAAGATCACTGCCACATTTAATAATGAGCGAAAATAAGGGTTACTTCGTTGGACATGGACCAAATTGCAATTCGCCGATGGTTTAAGGTCAACTGTTTTACTGTGTTTACTATACTAGTCGCAACCTGTGAAATACAAAGACATTATTACTGAACTATTAGCAAACAGATCATGTCTTGTATTTTCCTGTAAGGATATATTATGCATGAATTATTTTTAAATTGTATTGTTATTATATGCCTTACCAAGCGCCTCATTATCAATTATCCATGTTCGGTCTACGGCTGTGAACATGCAGAGTATAATCATTGTTGATTAAATCATTACGTCTTTTGTTACATGAATCAGTTTAAATGAGGCGTTTAACATCCAGTTGGTGTATTTGGCAAATGAATAGTATTCTCCAATCGAAACGTAAACATATGCCTTATTAATGTTTCGCGCAAATCTCTCATACATAATCATAAAACTTATACTGGCTGTACATATCTTTGCTCACGGATATCACAGCTGCTGTACACTCTGGATTGCCGCCCATTCATTCACGAGCTTATGGCCGGATAGCAAGATTTCTAATGGTTCTGCTAAAAGCCTACTACAATTGCACCGTGAATTCACAGTACAATCACAATCGGGAGGGCAATAATGTATTCTGTTAGTATTGCTCTGAGACCTATTAAACCTCTGAATTGTTGCCAATATAAGTTGTCTCGTGTAGTAGAAATTATGGTTAAGAATTGCATTCCAGAATTGCATTCATATTGGAAGAGGACAGTTCTGGCCACACGGCTATCGTGTTGAATATCCGTGAATAAATATTCATGGGCAACAGATCCAGGGTGTACTTCCTGAACCAAATCAAGCAAGTATGGGCTAGTTATAAATAACTACTGACACAAAGATAGGGTGTCACAGTCAGTGCGTTACTATCATGAACTTCCGATTAAAAAATAAAACGCATCATTCAGCATGTCTATGTTCGAGTTCAAACGGGTTATTAGATTTCAAAAGAATTTCACTATTCAATTTGCCATGTAAGAGGAAATAGTAAATAGGTCATTGCGATGCTGTGTACACACGCACGCACGCACACACACAGACATATATATATATATATATATATATATATATATATATATATATATATATATATATATATATATATATATATATGCACATATATATATATATATATATATATATCTATATATATAAATATATATATATGTATATTTACATATATATGTATGTATATATATATATATATATATATATATATATATATATATATATATATATATATATATGTAGATATAAATAAACTCATATATATGCATATTTATATACATATGTAAACATGAAAAATGTTACATATATGATCCTATATACATATATATATTTATATATGCATACATATATTCATCATATATTTATGTACATATATATATATATATATATATATATATATATATATATATATATATATATATATATATATATATGTATATGTATATATATATATATATATATCTCTCAAAATATATATATATATATATATATATATATACAAAATATATATATATATATATATATATATATATATATATATATATATATATATATATATATATATATATATATATATTTATACATAAGCCTTGTTTTCTTATAGTGTAGATACCTTTATTTGTAAAATAATCGGTCATTTCCGTTGGCATTCGACGATTCAACGATAGTTGCTTTCTGGAAACTCCCCGCAATTCCACATCTATTTACTGCTGAAGCATGTCAGTGCGTGTACGTCAGCAATGTAACTCAGCTCACGGAAAGAAGAAAAAGACATTGGTTTTATGTGTTTATACTTTTACACTAAGAGAGAAAACCATGGAATAAATAAGCATCATAAACCTTAACTTATCGTGACGTAATAAAAGGAAACATGTTTATACATCAAGACATATAGTGGTTGCTCCTAAATAACACAGTACTATGAGATCTATCTTGTGTCGCAGGCATTAACATAATCAATGTTCTTTTTCTCCTATGATTCCAAATAATATATTTATGTATAGCACCAGTAATCGTGATTAACGCTGTCTGCACCTGATAGTGTGAACGGAACGAACTGTCTAGCCTGTTAACAGGGGGATACAACTATTGATTGGCGCATATATCAACCAATAGCCAAGTAATTTTTCGGGGATTATCACGAATATCAAGGATTATTCCAAAGAAGAACAATATTCATCACACAGCATGTAAATATGTGGCATTGCATTAAGGGATACAAGGTCACCTCATTTATTGTACACGTCGTTAACCCTGAGTGACCATAATCCCGAAGCGCAAGTTACGTTTACAATAACGACCTGCCATGGTGCTGCTCTTATTGATAAAATGACCAGCAGTCAGTACCACTAACTGGGTCGTTGTTTTTGCATGCATTGTGAAACGGTTTAACACGCCTCAGTGAACTCACCTTGTGTACGTCAGACTTAATGATGCCCTCCCTTAAGCAATGAATATCACCGTTTTTAAAGCTGTTGTATTATTTTGGGGCCAACGGAAATGAAAGAGGAGTGCAGTCAGAAATAGCCAATCATTCTTTACATTTACAACCTGGAAGCAAGTGGATAAGTTATTATGAAGCATCACTCTTGTAAAAATACCTTTTTGTCGTTGCCACGTTAGCACGAGCATTCTGATATCGGTTCACTAAGAAATAGGTGGAAGGGGGTAACATTATTCTCCAGGGTAATACGACAGAAACAGAAGGAGAGGAATCGATTTCATATTATGAGGACAAAGGAGCTGCAAGAGGTTTGATCCTTAAAGGTATTCCTTCTTTATCACCACTAATATCCTAATTATACCCCAAGACGTATGCGCTCCAATACAAACTAGAATATTTATGAACGATTGTCGTGTAGCCTATGCATTCAGATTAATATAATTTCTCGGCAGCGTTTGTATTCAACCTCAGAGTTGTCTGATTGTTAATGAACAGTTGCATTGAATAATATCCTTGGCAAGCATTATTGGTCCATGCATGATGGTTGATCTGACAGCCGTACAACATGATGTAGTGACAGGTATCATTATAGAATGTGCGATGACATACAACAGCGGTGTCATTAACTGTCATACATCATGTACTGTGTTGGACGACAGCTACAATCGGCTTTTGGATAGATAGCTGGTTGATTTATCGACGCAACAGTTTCCAATAGCAGGTATTCATTGTTGGTAGCACGTACCGGTCATCTGAACCGGCGTCTCCTAATGTTATTGCCGCGTAGTATGCTATGTTGCAGGAAGATAACGAAATGACGTTGATTGTAAGATTCATAGTGTCCCTGATGGAAATGATAGCTATTGGATACCTTTGTCGTTTGTCATATGAATCAATTTAATCTTTCTATCGGTGATTTGTATAATTGGAAAATTTATTGCTATCCCCTATATGTGGCTAAGCATTTGACAGATTCAAGATTGTTTAAAAGTGCCTGGCTGTTCATTCACCTAGTCATAAGTCTGCAAGAACTATCATAAATAAATATTAGTGGCTATGCCTTATGCCATTTACAAGCCCTCGTGCAAGAGTATAGACTAATATCGCATGTCTTGTTGAGTAAAACTAATCAATAATCTAGCGAAACTTATTTATAAATCGGTCTTTTGATGTGCGAATGGCATTTGAGCTAGATCAACCAGCACGATGATGGAGACGAGTTGACCCAGACGATTTTGCCATATGTAGGATATCACGCGACCATTGCATAACAGCCATTGATTCAGCATTTATTGCCACAATGGTACAACATATCGAAGGTATTGGTTGAGTAATCATTCAGCTGCTAAGTGGAAGTTGCCATTCAGTGGAATATTGATTTCTATGGAATATCTATTTAGCATCTGAAGTTAGTCCCTTAAAGTGAGCTATTAAATGTTGTTCGCAACATAAATATGGTATTGTTCTATAAAAGACACGTTATTTACATGATGGAAACAAATAAGCTATTAACAATTATTCGGCAACATAGATCAAACCGCCTGCAGACCCAGAAACACACGCAAGCTCCCAATCAGAAGCACACACACATCAAATGTATGCTGCCAACCATTCGGGATATCCCCTCAAGAAGGTGCTTTGTCACAGATAATTGCTCAATGTGTGCGATAAAAAAATAACTGGCCTTTTTGCCCTTTGCAATCGTAATTTTACACTAATTGTTTAGTAGCACGTCAAAGCACCTGCCCATCTATTTGCGAATGATGTGGGTGCTTGCATGTAACAGGTATTACAGAACCAACGAAAGTAAAAGAAGTTGCGATGAACACTTTGAAATTCAAAACAATTTTGCCCCATTATGGAGCCGATTCAACAGTAGCACGGATTGCATGGAAGCATTTCAAGGGACAAACACTAATAACTGACAGCCGTTAGGCAAGATTAGAATAATTGGTTGATTAAGTGACATTCATTAGAAAATTGAATGAGTGAATGGCAATGACAATATTTCGCGTAATTAGACAATGCATATTGCATCAAGCAATGTCCTTGGAATTGGCCCACACTGTAGGAACATCGGTTATCCCCATCAACGTAGCTGTATGCCTCTTGATGCGTGGCGTTTTACTTGGATTAGCCAACATTCCCGATGAAGGATTTTATAGGTTCAGCTTGTACAAAGTTTATCTTTGATTCATTGAGTAGCAGCCATAGATCAGGGAGCATAGCCGCAATATGGCAAAATTCAGTAGATGTTGGCAGAGGTATGATTGACTACTATATAGTTGTAATATGGGATATTCAACATTCGTCATTAATTATATGTGTGTTTGTGCGCTAGATCACTCCATAACAACTATATGATAACACAATAAGTAAGCTAACAGTAGTCTGTATGGCACGTGGTCGCATACCATACGCTTTCGTAGATGACACTGACCCTGTGACTTTAATATACACGGTATTATCATGCAGTATCAAAGAATGCTAGCGTCTAAAAAACCACAATACAATGCACTATGCAATCCGACATTTATCATGATTGTGTATGCTCTGAAATGATTATCAGTTGTATTGGTGATCATTCGCAAAATGATACTTGAAGGAGAACTTAGTACATTAATCTATTTTGCAAAACACTGTTAGCATGACGTACAGCGTCGAGGTAGATTATCTGAGATAAATTCCCCTTGGTAAGTATGAGTGAATAAGCTGTTGACTTTCTCTGTAATGACGCGTAATTTGCTTCTCAATATAGCACACTATGGATATATTCATTGCAGTTGATCCCGCGGATGAAACAAAGTAGCATGTCATGCGTCATATACGTCACATAGATTGAGAACAAACTAGCATTTGTAGGAATCGACGCAGCCATGGGATGATTAAACAAGCAGGCGCAGATCCGACGCCCACCTTTTGACCATTTCTTGTGGCTTAGCAATGTAAATAGAAACCTATCGTCGAATTGGTAGGCATACTATGTAGGTAGTTAGACAGACAATGGAGCAAAACAAAGCAGCATTTCCTATGCTATTACTTTAACCGACTGACATCAAAGCATTATGAAGGCATCTACCGGCCAAACATAACTGCGCTTGATCCATCTGTCTATTACAGTGCCGCGTATTGCTACAGGCGATCGCCTCGCTCAATAAATAGCAAGACACAGCTTATGTCTGACATTTAGAATGAATGTAGCTCTATGATAGCATGTCCTAATTTAGTTTTAGTGAATTTCTTCAACAATTTCAGCGACTGTTTAAGGTGGCTTTATGATAACATGGAAAGTTTGGTTTCAGGAATGACTCAAATAATGCTTTAAATTGATTACATGATGCCACCTGGATCACGTAATATTCTACTCATTGTAACGTTTTATGTTAGGTAATGTCTTTGTCACACCGGAAGTGGGTGCTCCTGGCTTTGGAGGCTAGTAATATCCATCTCATTACCGTTTTCCCTAGTGGTATATCAACTGCATTACTCATCGTCCTTCCAATTGATATTGACGCAAACTGTCTGGCAGTTTGGTTTTCAATACCAAAACACTATACATTCAAGAAAATTGATTGGTTAGCACACCTGCTTTATAAATCTGATATTTAATTACCAGAAATGGTGCAATATTTGCGCACCATTCATCATACGCATCAATATCGTAATGATTGTAACTAGCTCTTTATATTATTATATCACCAGAGACAACTGGCAGCTTTAAAGACCGAGAAAAGGGCCACTCACACATCAACACATAGCTCTTGTAGTCTCCATTGTATTGTAAAAAAGATATCACGTAGGTGCTAACATAACGAAGGAAGCAAATGATGCCCATTGAAATTGGTAAATAAAAGGCGAAAGAGAACTAAGATCACTGCCACATTTAATAATGAGTGAGATGTCGAGAGCGAAAATAAGGGTTACTTCGTTGGACATGGACCAAATTGCAATTCGCCGATGGTTTAAGGTCAACTGTTTTACTGTGTTTACTATACTAGTCGCAACCTGTGAAATACAAAGACATTATTACTGAACTATTAGCAAACAGATCATGTCTTGGAAAGAAAATAAATTTCCTTGCTATGTCGTCGTGGCGGCGAGAGCAGTAAAGAGACAATTCCTTTGCCATGATGCAGCTCAATAGCTAGCATTGCAATTATATCGCTAATAAATGTCTTGTATTAGGCAGGTGAAATAGCTGCTGTTTTTGTTGACCTACGAGGAGTGAATCAGAAGAGATGTATCCTCCTGGGTCCATGGTTTACATCACATAATAGATAACCCTTCTTAAATATGATTACACATTGGAACATTGTAGTTGATTGCTCTGATATATAATCCTGTTATGAACAAGACACAATAGTTTAATGTCCTAACACCGTTCAATATAATAGTGGTGGAGTTGGCCATCGTTATTACATATTCTATAAGCATGCAGGGTTTCACATAGACTTTTAAAGCCATGTTTAAATATACACTCCTTGAACAAATGCAATTACAATGTCGCATACTACCTATTAAACGCACTAAATGTTGGGACACACATGCACACTTGGACGCGCGTCTTTTCGACGATCGTTGATATCATCATCACCAAATTTACCACCAGTGTTCTCTCCAAATTACCAATATATATAAAAGCTTATTAACGCAAATTAACTTTCCCGTCACTTTTTACTTTTAACTGCTATGTCACGTGGATATGCATTGCTGCCAGCTCAAGACGCTTTTAGCTACTGTGACCGCGTTGTTTCTATGCTATAGATGGTCTCTTGCCTTGGGTCACTTCGGGGGTGCTTTCGAGGTACCGGTTGATGAAAATGAGACACGTTAACTTTATATTTACGACTTTCCTTTATTCTGGTATGAAATTCTGGCATGCTCGTGAGTTCCTTTTCCGAGTTCTGTTTCGTGGGTGTCTCGTAGTGTCGTCTGTCTTGGTTGAGTTCGAATGTGGTGTGTGAGCGGAGACTGGTATTTATAGGACAATGGATGTAAGGCATTGGTAGCCAATTTCGAGTGGTATGAGGGCAGCTTGTGCGTATCTGAACATGTTGGCATTTACCTGTATTTATCGCTGATTGGATTATGTAACAAAGGCGGTATCTGTTTACAAGCGCTTTAAATTTGAGTGGTACATGTTGATAAGGTAAAGTGTTAATTTGGAATAAGGGCCACCGAACATGCGGGTCTGAATGAGGGTCAATTTTGCTTGTCCCAACGTGCCGAAAACAGAGGTTGTAAATAAAGGTATCTGAATTGTGGCGTGCCTTGGGTTGGAGTGTTATGAGCGTGAGTGCGAGCAGATGGTGTGTGTGCGTGTATGAGCGCGTTTGTGGGGGGTGATATATGCCTGTTCTTCGAAAAAGGACGCTCCGCTGTCCTTATGTTATATGTATATAATTGAATACGTGAATCGTGTTTTGAGCGTGCCAGTAACATACA
Organism: Urechis unicinctus; assembly: GCA_034190875.2. Taxonomy (NCBI): domain Eukaryota; kingdom Metazoa; phylum Annelida; class Polychaeta; order Xenopneusta; family Urechidae; genus Urechis; species Urechis unicinctus. Next base: position 71,371,157 of record CM067343.1, on the reverse strand, counting down.
TAAATACATGTAGGTCAGATAACAAAATAGAAACATCACATATGAGGCACGAAACAACTATACAATAAAAAATCTGACCCGGAACGGTACCTTCCCAGTAACAAACAGTTTTGGTGTAGTACAAAAAGGAATTGAATAGACATATAAATATAGAACCACTGCAATAGCTGAATTGGAAAACAAGTCTAGTACACATTTTAAAAATCTCTTAAAACTGTGGATTGTACTTCAATCTATACAATAGCATGCGATAACAGTACCGTTGCGTCACTTTGTATCATATCATTTCATATATGAGTACAGTTATAACTTCTTGTCATACATTGACAATTCTTCATTTTACATCGAACATTTTTGTTCTTTTGTGAGTCATTGCTCTACATTATCACTTCTTTATGTGGTCCTTTTGAATGACGAGGTACATTTTTGTTAACTTCATGGCTACTTAAAGACCCGCAATGCAGACAAACATAAAGGTAAAAAGCAATCGTGCATTATACAGTGTTTAGCTGCTCAATAATGAATATGTATAAAAATAATGAACCGACAAATTTATAATCAAATGGGTGTGCACAATTTAGAGTCTGAATTAAGGTAATATTACCTATTATATGTCCATCATCACTATCATACAAATATACAGAGACAGAGAAAACAAGATATGAGCACAGATATATTAACCTTACAATTTAGCCTAACACTACTAGTAATTGTAATCCACAGCATTTAAAAGAAATTAATAATATATAAAAGAACAGTATTTAACTGGTGAATAATTCGAATTCACTTTTTGTTTTGGAATCATATCAAATCCATGTCGATCACTGTATGCGCATTACTCATATTTCTTTCATTTAACATTAATTTACATACATTACTTTCATAATATTTAGGGGAATTCATATCGCAGTATACAAACCGACGCGTCCAGAAATATATCAATCACACAACAAGGCTAATATTGTCAATTAAGATACATAATATAGAAATAACCTTCGATTTTCTTGTCTCGTTGTCCGGAATTCCTTGCTTTTCGTCATCTTGCAGGCATCGTTTGTCCTCGTCACTGGGGGTGTCATTCCTGTGTCTGCACTGTCCAATGTGGCGACTTGAATTGTATTGTCTTGGTGAGCGGAATTCTTCTTCCCGTTCGTGTGGCACTCCATGCTCGGAGATGGGGTGAGGGGGGGGTGGTCAAGGAGGCAGGGGATGTAAGAGAGTACGGCTGTATCGTCCCACTTGTTTATGGTGCGTGCGATTTTAGTGTTTCTAGCCATTCACCTGCTCGTCCGTTGGCGAAGCGTGGTGGGGGGTTGCTTTGGACTCTTGTACGCGGTAATTGGCATTAAATGAAAAGGTGATCGATCCGAATTTAATTGTTACCGCGTAGGTTTTACGACTTTCCTTTATTCTTTCGAGGTGGTATGATTTACGACTTTCCTTTATTCTGGTATGAAATTCTGGCACGCTCGTGAGTTCCTTTTTCCGAGTTCTGTTTTTCGTGGGTGTCTCGTAGTGTCGTCGTGTCTTGGTTGAGTTCGAATGTGGTGTGTGAGCGGAGACTGGTATTTATAGGGCAATGGATGTAAGGCATTGGTAGCCAATTTCGAGTGGTATGAGGGCAGCTTGTGCGTATCTGAACATGTTGGCATTTACCTGTATTTATCGCTGATTGGATTATGTAACAAAGGCGGTATCTGTTTACAAGCGCTTTAAATTTGAGTGGTACATGTTGATAAGGTAAAGTGTTAATTTGGAATAAGGGCCACCGAACATGCGGGTCTGAATGAGGGTCAATTTTGCTTGTCCCAACGTGCCGAAAACAGAGGTTGTAAATAAAGGTATCTGAATTGTGGCGTGCCTTGGGTTGGAGTGTTATGAGCGTGAGTGCGAGCAGATGGTGTGTGTGCGTGTATGAGCGCGTTTTTGAATACGTGAATCGTGTTTTGAGCGTGCCAGTAACATACATAAATACATGTAGGTCAGATAACAAAATAGAAACATCACATATGAGGCACGAAACAACTATACAATAAAAAATCTGACCCGGAACGGTACCTTCCCAGTAACAAACAGTTTTTGGTGTAGTACAAAAAGGAATTGAATAGACATATAAATATAGAACCACTGCAATAGCTGAATTGGAAAACAAGTCTAGTACACATTTTAAAAATCTCTTAAAACTGTGGATTGTACTTCAATCTATACAATAGCATGCGATAACAGTACCGTTGCGTCACTTTGTATCATATCATTTCATATATGAGTACAGTTATAACTTCTTGTCATACATTGACAATTCTTCATTTTACATCGAACATTTTTGTTCTTTTGTGAGTCATTGCTCTACATTATCACTTCTTTATGTGGTCCTTTTGAATGACGAGGTACATTTTTGTTAACTTCATGGCTACTTAAAGACCCGCAATGCAGACAAACATAAAGGTAAAAAGCAATCGTGCATTATACAGTGTTTAGCTGCTCAATAATGAATATGTATAAAAATAATGAACCGACAAATTTATAATCAAATGGGTGTGCACAATTTAGAGTCTGAATTAAGGTAATATTACCTATTATATGTCCATCATCACTATCATACAAATATACAGAGACAGAGAAAACAAGATATGAGCACAGATATATTAACCTTACAATTTAGCCTAACACTACTAGTAATTGTAATCCACAGCATTTAAAAGAAATTAATAATATATAAAAGAACAGTATTTAACTGGTGAATAATTCGAATTCACTTTTTGTTTTGGAATCATATCAAATCCATGTCGATCACTGTATGCGCATTACTCATATTTCTTTCATTTAACATTAATTTACATACATTACTTTCATAATATTTAGGGGAATTCATATCGCAGTATACAAACCGACGCGTCCAGAAATATATCAATCACACAACAAGGCTAATATTGTCAATTAAGATACATAATATAGAAATAACCTTCGATTTTCTTGTCTCGTTGTCCGGAATTCCTTGCTTTTCGTCATCTTGCAGGCATCGTTTGTCCTCGTCACTGGGGTGTCATTCCTGTGTCTGCACTGTCCAATGTGGCGACTTGAATTGTATTGTCTTGGTGAGCGGAATTCTTCTTCCCGTTCGTGTGGCACTCCATGCTCGGAGATGGGGTGAGGGCGGGGTGGTCAAGGAGGCAGGGGATGTAAGAGAGTACGGCTGTATCGTCCCACTTGTTTATGGTTGCGTGCGATTTTAGTGTTTCTAGCCATTCACCTGCTCGTCCGTTGGCGAAGCGTGGTGGGTAAAACACGGGTTGCGCCATAGTTGGAACTCTTGATTGACCGCGAGTAATTGGCATTAAATACGATCAGCCTGAAGGTGATCGATCCGAATTCTCCACCAATTGTGACCGCGTAGGTTTCTATGCTATAGATGGTCTCTTGCCTTGGGTCACTTCGGGGGTGCTTTCGAGGT
>CM067343.1:71290206-71362706 GCA_034190875.2 Urechis unicinctus | reverse complement strand
GAAAAGCGATTGCCATCAACAAGGACCTAGTGGTGTCGTGCCCAATTTCGCAAGGCAGATCGTCACAACCCATGCTATGCTGCTAGATCTGTCATCAATTTTCAAACAACACAAGTCTTGGTAAGACAGTAATTGTTGATCTCTCCTGCAATACAAAATGGTGCGTGTGGCAGATATTTTCTCATTAACTAAAATGTTCATTGAATCCCTTACGAAAATAGCTACTCATATAGAACGTGCTGACATGTCATCCCTCTTATCATGACTATACCTCAATAATTATTCGCTCAATATATGCCATTAGAATTGAATAATACCATAGACGGTGTTGGTAAGTAGGAAATGTGACAAATCAGCCATTATTGATACTCAGAGTTGTCTGATTGCGTTTGGGGATTTGCATTAAACAACACCTTTGGCAGCCGTTACTGATCCTCTATGATGAATGACCGGGCAAATGTAAAACACGACATAGCGACAGATATCATAATGCGACGCGCGATGATGTCCAGAAGCAGTGTCATGCATCATGTACTGTGTAGGACGACAGCAACAATCAATGTGTTGGTAGATTTATCGTTGGTTTATTGCCGTTACACTGGACAATAATAGGTACTCATTGTTGGTAGCACGCGCGGATTATATGGTATGGCGTACTAAGGTTATGTCATGTAGTGTGTTACTTCAACGGACGACGAAGAGTTGGGTTTGCTAAATGTCCCTGTTAAAGTAAATAGCAATTTGCATAATGTTAATTAGAAGCTTTGATCCGTTTGATCCGGCTATCGGTGAATTATATTTGTGGAAAGTTTGATAGCTACTTCCGTAATATCATTAACAATTTGCCGCATTCCTGCTTGTACAAATGCATAATCATCATAGTTTCACTGCAATTGCAGCATGGGCAACCGTGCAACTAAAATAGCTGCGTTCTACGATTGGCTTTTTTCTCATTCAGGCAAATGTCTGCAAATACGTTTAGGTACATTTGGTTAGCGTGCATGAGGTTGTCTTAGTGACAGGTATCACTACTACTAGTTGGAACCTATTTCAAGACATTCTAAAGGAACCTCGACATGACAAAAATAGGAATTAAAGCCATATTTCGGCTGTTACAACACTTATACGATCAGTGGCAATTAACAAGTAATAGCATACATTGACAAAATCCTAACTTTAAATATAACCGAGGTATTGACGTTAAGTGGAATGTGTTGCATATGAAGATACATGCATCACACCAGTCTGACTACTGGAACTTGATGGCCAGTTCATATGTTGATTACTGTCTCCAACGTCTTCTGAAGAGTCACAAAGAAAAACCGTGGATACATAGCGAGCTGTGCAATGATCGCCAATCTCCTGGGATGGTTTACATTCACGTGCATAAGTTTACAACGATATCGATTGCTTTTCTTGGTAATAACTAAGGCAATTGAATTGACAGTTGTTTTCTAAAGTTCAGAACGTCAAATCACTACATCGTTTGTTTTATACAAGAAATGTATTGATTCAAAACGTGGATAAATATCTTATCCGAGCTCGGTAACAGGGGAAATAGTCAGATTGGTTTGCTCCGGATTATATTTCTCTGTGTGTGAAAAATGATTTGACACCTCAGCCCCCACTCCTTATCATCGTATAAACTGGCGAATTGCAATGTTTACAAGGAATGTCTTAGTAGTATAGCTGCCATTTCATATGTCGAGCAATTCTACATCAATGTCCTGAAACCTTCAAACCTTGTTGAGTTGAACTGAATAATGCATGAAAGGTTGCTATGACAATTCTGCTAGATCATAGTCATGCAGCAGCACTCTCATGCACCCACGCAATCACATTCACATACATCAACTGCCTTATGAGGACCATTTACGCATCTCCTTGTTGTTTAAAAAAAATTGTTTTTTCAGTATTCCCTCAACAGTTTCACCACGGGCCGCGATTATTCTCCGAGTAATGATTAGTCCTTCGCCCATTGCACTCAACATTAAACACCGGTTTCTTACCTGAACATCAGAGCACTTACACATATGTTTGCGCATGTTGTACAGAAAAGCATGCATGTTAGAGAAATGTCAGGCAAACAACGTAACGGTGCATGCTCTGAAATTCTAAACCATATTATTGAGCAGACGTTGTAGTGCCGCAAATCAAGAAGTACAATTTCAGTAATTGACTGCCTTTAGGCACGAGTGGGATAATCGGTCTGGCCACAAACAATGGCTGAGCGAAGGCCATCTGGAAATGCCCACTGTGAATTAGCAAACTTAGTAGAATGCGTTAACAAACCTGCCTTCCATGATATTAACCTGTCAAATAAATATTGAGGTTCAATGCGCCGGCACTTGAGAAGTTTTTGTGATCTGAATAGTTACACGGGCCACTGCCATGGAGCTGGTCGTCACTCGTCCTCAAGTCGGGCCACAGGTCATACTTGCTGGTTAGGTACTCTGTCAGGTCTTTTGCAGTTATTGCCTCGCTTAGGTCACTTTAACTCTAATTTTCGCCTCATCCCTCAAGCCAGTAATAACTCTTTGGGCTGAAGTAAAAAGTGGCTCTTGTTTGAATGAAGCAGGAGAAGCTAGGGTTGATATATGGGTGATTGGTGGTATAAGCTCACTCGACAATGGTCGTTGCTAATCCATGTTATGGTGTGGTAGGATGTTACGCATAGGGCTGACTGCACCAGTGAGCCATCCTACACGAGTCGCTCGAAAAATGAATGTAAGTCTTGTGGCGGATAATCACATCTTAACCATAGGTATCCTGTGCCAGCAACGGGCCGAGTTTTGTGGCTATCAACTAGTGTGAGTGCCGAGTCTGCCCTTCTATGTGTAACTATTGCTGTGTCCAAAAGAACAGTTATTATGTAATCAAGCCAAGGATGAGCGTACAGGCGTCCTAATATTTGACACAACTCTCTAGTTCACTATAGGTGACCAAGTTAGTTTCAGTACACGTTGGAAGTGTTTGCTGGCATCTAAGTCAATACTTTCACTCCTAATAGAACTTATAGACTCAATATGAAACAACAACCAACCGTTCCAACATCACCGCTATATCCTGAGCTATTTCATGGGCGAGTGACTGACCAACAACATGAGGCTGAGCAAGCTCAATTATATAGGCTTGGGGAGATTACACAGCTGCAAACACAGCTCGAGAATGGGATGGAAAAAACAGCCTCTCTGCACAACAAATATCGCTGTGGGTTGACCACACTGGACGTTGTCGATGGCGCCCTGGTGTCGGTCAGCCCTGGTATTGGCGTGGCTGTGATGATTCTGTTATCCACCATTGTTATGGTGCCCATTGTGCTTTGGCTCAAGATAGGAGCCGTGGCATATGGCTGCCTCTCAGTTGCCAGAAAGTTTATCACCCGCAGTCTGCTGATCAAAGCCAGTTAATACAATGAAGTCAGACTCAAGCTGGACTCAATCGCAATTCGTATAAAAAAACCCCTCACTAATACAGGGCAGACAAGACGAAGTCCGAGCAACCTTCATGCAAAAATTCCTTGACGAAGATGAGCCGCCAGAATACATCCCATAAGAAAAAAGAAACTTGTTAGAAAAAGAATAAACTGCCAGAACACAAACAGAGAGTTTATTGCAGCGCTTGGAAGTTGTGTAAAAGAATTGAAGGAAGAAGCAGATTATCTGGTGGAAGAGAAAATAGATTTGGACAATGACCGGGGAGATTTGAAGTCCAAGAACGATGACCTTATGGAACGAGTGAAACACCTTGAGGAGCAGGTGTGAGATGCAAGATACAAGCTTGTGAAATTCTAGTCGCATGCTGTAGATGAGGTAAGGTGTACCATGCCAAACAAAACCAACAACGACCAAATGAACTGCTGCGCCAAACTCGCTACTCCGTATACTACCCACCGAGACTCCGCGGTTGATCAGCGAAGCGACGACATGCCCCATTACCCTCTCTCGACTCAAAGGGCGCTAGCCAACTTAGTGCGGCGCCGCACAGCCAATCACTGTTCGACCTGCCTTCTGAGAAAATTTCTCAAGCGTAAATTTCTAAGCAAGACCGGTGTGAGCGAGTTGGACTACTTTGTGCAAACGTGAGAGAGAACATTGAAGTCCCTTTTTGCGGGGTTAACATCGCATGCTATAGCATAAGGGTCTGAATGTGGTTAACCAGTGCGTGGCACACATTCGCTGAGGTAGTGGGTTATATCGACTGCGGGATGCTATCATATTCGCTGAGGTTGTGGGTTATATCGACTGCGGAATGCTATCACCTTCGCTGAGGTACTGGGTTATATCGCTCGCGGGATGCTATCACATTCGTTGAGGTTGTAGGTTATATCGACTGTGGAATGCTATCACATTCGCTGAGGTTGTGGGTTATATCGACTGCGGAATGCTATCACATTCGCTGAGGTGGTGGGTTATATCGACTGCGGAATGCTATCACATTCGCTGAGGTTGTAGGTTATATCGACTGTGGAATGCTATCACATTCGCTGAGGTTGTAGGTTATATCGCTCGTGGGATGGTATCACATTCGCTGAGGTTGTGGGTTATATCGACTGCGGAATGCTATCACATTCGCTGAGGTGGTGGGTTATATCGACTGCGGAATGCTATCACATTCGCTGAGGTGTGGGTTATATCGACTGCGGAATGCTATGACATTCGCTGAGGTGGTGGGTTATATCGACTGCGGAATGCTATCACATTCGCTGAGGTTGTGGGTTATATCGACTGCGGAATGCTATCACATTCGTTATATGTGGAATGTTCGCTGAGGGTAGGATATCGCTATCACATTCTGAGGTTGTGGGTTATATCGACTGGATGCTATCACATTCGTTGGGGTTCTGGGTGATATCGCTCGCGGGATGCTATCACATTCGTTGAGGTACTGGGTGATATCGACTGCGGAATGCTATCACATTCGTTGGGGTACTGGGTGATATCACTCGCGGGATGCTATCACATTCGTTGAGGTACTGGGTGATATCGACTGCGGAATGCTATCACATTCGTTGAGGTACTGGGTGATATCGACTGCGGGATGCTATCACATTCGTTGAGGTACTGGGTGATATCGCTCGCGGGATGCTATCACATTTTTTGCATGAATCGTAAAGGTGGTGAATTGGAAATACGACACCAAACATCTCTTTGCGGTATTTGCTGGACTGTTAATTACGCGTAGTATATCGACATTGTGTAACGCTATGTGCAATCACTTATTCTATATAATAATTAACAGACCACTGGTCTGTAATCAGTTTGACGAATACGAAGTATATTAATTTAGTCGGATTCGTTCATGCTAAGAAGAGATAAACGTTTCTCAGATACGTCTGGGTGATAAACATTGTTATCCCAGACACTCGCGGAAAATTAACCTAAATGTTTAGTCGTGTGTAACATCGAACAATTAATTAAACATTTGTCTTTAACAAATGGGCAAGAGAAATTGATTTGTACTCGAATTGCATTGCATGATGTCATATATAATTAATTGTACATTAATCGATTCAACGACAATATGATCGATTTTATTATTTGAAATTATTGATAACGCAGCAGTTTGGGTTTTTATGGGTTTTTTTCATTTACTTTAATGATGCACGAACATTTGAATTTTCTAATGTATCACGTTTCTTCTATGCTGGTACCTCGTGTACGATATAAACACATACATAAGCTAGCGATAAAATCGGTAATCACAGAGGAGACAACAGAGGAAAAGAAGAATCACCAGTAATTACATATATTTATTCTCTCGTGCCTTTCTCTCGTCTACATATAAAAGTGTTGTTACATCTGCTCATACTCTGACTCGTCCGTTGCTTGCCTCTCGTCCATACGGAGTAGTGTTGTTACATCAGCTCATACTCTGACTCGTCCGGTGCTCGCCTCTTGTCCCTACGGAGTAATGTTGTTACATCTGCTCATACTCTGACTCGTCCGGTGCTCGCCTCTCGTCTATACGGAGTAGTGTTGTTACATCTGCTCATACTCTGACTCGTCCGTTGCTCGCCTCTCGTCCATACGGAGTAGTGTTGTTACATCAGCTCATACTCTGACTCGTCCGGTGCTCGCCTCTCGTCCATACGGAGTAATGTTGTTACATCTGCTCATACTCTGACTCGTCCGTTGCTTGCCTCTCGTCTATACGGAGTAGTGTTGTTACATCTGCTCATACTCTGACTCGTTCGGAGCTCGCCTCTCATCCATACAGAGATCCTCATATGGACCTGCTGAGTCTGTGGACATCGGTCCCTGAATGAACCACAATGGAGGAAGCTTTGGACATTAGCTTGCAAACATTAGCGCCGTATCACACATGATAGATATTTCAACTTACAGCTAATCCTTCATAGTAACCAGCTGGATTATAGACGGCCGTATTTGCTTGAGGAGACTCGTCAGTCATCGAGAGTGGTGGTTGGTTTCGTCCTTGTTGAATTTTACTCCAGATGCAACTTGATATGAAGCCAAGATTTACGAGTGCAGAAATACCAAAAAGAGCAGCAAACGAGATTGTTAGTGAGATGTAGTCCCTAGAGCAATCTGCAAAATGACAATGAAACCGTCTGCATAACATTCGAATCAGCGTTTACCTTGCGAGGCTGCTTTAGGTCATATATTGAGATGTTGTCGATATTTTGTTGCTTCACAAAACATGAATAAACCATCATAGTTTGACCCTTGTATAGAATATGGAGCCATGTCAAGATGGACATATTTGACGTCCTGCTGCCCAGCTGGTATCAGTTGTTAACTCGGCAACAGATATCATTGAAGTTGTATCGAAATTAACATAGTTAGTGCGTGTGTTCTTTAACGATGGCACACGGTGATGTGGCAGTCAATGCCAACGAGATATTTACAATCAGGTGAATGTGTTGTTCAAATACATTACCGGGTATAGTAAACGTCTCAGACATGGAGTCGGAGGCAATGTTTTCGTTGTTGACACTGCGCACCTTGACTTCCCATTGACTTTCAGTGACGTCAGCGATGCTGACGCTTGTGGACGTGGGATCTATGTCGTCATGCGTTATCCACTGGTCAGTTCCAGCGCGTCTGTAGGGGACATGGATTAACGATATACTGTCACATCCAGATGACGCTGACTGTGGAACAAAGTCACATGGAAGCACGTCGTTACCTCAGCGTCACCAAAAGTTTCACTGTTTGATACGATCATTTGTTTTTTGCTATTATAACTGAAGGCAGCTAATGTTTTGTCACTTGCCTGCCACTGTATGTCAACAACGGTTGTTATGTTCAAAATCGTCACTAGGTCAGGAGCTGCAACCAGAATGTAATATTTGATACGATGACTTGGTCAGGGGCCGCCCAAGGTTTTGCAAAATAACATGACAACGGCTGCAAGTAGAATGCTACATTTGATACTTTAGCTGGTTTGGGAGCTGCAAGTAGAATGCTACATTTGATACTTGAGGTGGTTTGGGAGCTGCAAGCAAAAAGTTATATTCAGTTTCCTGACTCGCGTAAATTGTGGTAACTGACCTAGAGTGCGTATACCTAATGTTTAAGTTATATTCCTACGTTACTCATCTTGGAGAATTGATGAAATCATGTTAACTATTGATTAATATGTTTGACCATCACATCTTACTTTCCCAATAATACTTGGATACAACATTCCAATCATTACATTCAAATATGGAGTGATTCTGCATTAGCATCGCAAAGGCTGCATAGCAGAGTGATAGAATAACACGTACCCTGACAGGTTGTCTTAACCATCACTTCCCGTGTCGGCCAAGGTGACACCTCCTACAGATATCCATGCTGTCTGTATACACTCACTCTCAGTGTGTACACGGTGTTGTGGATCAATTCCATCACGACGGCGCTGTACTCAGCCTCACCAGCTACGTGAGATACAATTGGTCCCTGGAAGAAGTCAGGGTCTGTATTAGATCTGTAATGAACCAGGTAGCCGTAGTACTGACTCAGGTTCGCAATGACGTCATTATCTCCTCCCCATGTCACTCTGACTTGTGAGGAACTGACAGCGGTTCCTGATATAGCTCTCTGAGAGCCCAGACTCGGTTCATCTGTAGGTGTAGATCGTAGATCATAAATGCATGTGATAATCAACATTGTCATTCCGTGTATTTTACATCCAATAACCAAGAAGCTGCGTCAGTAATTCTTAGTTCTGTGTTACTATCGTAACAGCAGAGGCACAATGAGATGTATATTGAAAAAATCTACTGACTTATTTGTGCGATGCATTGATCTCCTAGATACCAGTCTTGACATCCATCAGGACATCCTCCATTCATGTTATTGCATGCCGTAGATCCTCCTTTACAGTGATGCTCAGAGCAGGACGACTCACAGTTGATCCCGTATCGACCAGCCTCACACCCTTTAACCAACGTAACATAACAAGGTTTACATTCCGCAGCTTGTGGCTTTCCAAACATTGTGAAACAAATCCAAATGCAACGTGACGTAGTCGCCAATGTTTGGGTATATATTCGCACGTGTCGTGCAGTGTGGTGGTTCAAACCCGGAGCATTCTCTACGGCCGACGATGTCGTCACAGGAGGAAGCACATCTGGAGCAGTCTGAAATGGACACAGGATACGTGTAAATGCTACTACACTCCACATATGTCAGAAATCCTTTATACACATACAAGTTTAGGAGATCAGAAGAACAGCATGAACTCACATTCAAAGGTCAGTAACAAATTAGCAACAGCTAACTAAGACAAAAGATCATTTGAGATCAGTATAGCTAATCACATAAAAATAAACCTAAATGTATTTTATAGCGATATACAAACTAAAAAGAAAAGAAACAATAGGTTCTCTATTGGATTGTGCGCTGATGTAATTTCAGTAATCAAAGAAAGCACAGATTTACTTATTGGTTACTCTAGTCAGTATTTACTGAGGAAATAGAAGGATTTCCGGAACCAACTGGACTATTCAACAGTGGTGATGAGGAACAGCTAGACAGGCTATATTTTAGTCAGGTCACTAAGTTGGTATACCCGAACAAGGCACCTGGCCCAAACGAACTGTACCCATGCCTTGTTGCTACCACCTATATTTACTATATTCAACCAGTCTATTAAAGGGGGAAATGTTCCAGATGACTGGAAATGAGCCAATGTCAAAAACCGATCTTCAATAACGCAGTCGTCAGCAGTCATTAAATTACCGGCTAATCAACTTAGCCTCTTGGGTGAGTAAAATGATGGAAACAATTGTTAGAGAACACTTGCTTAAACATACATTATTGGATAAATCTCAGCATGCTTTGTGCAGTAAGCCTTACCAATGTTTTTGAATTTCTAACAATGGTAGACACTGGGAACCCTGTATGTGTTATTTATTTGGAGTCTCAAAAAGCATTGGATAAAGTCCCCCACCAGTGGTTTGGTATCAAACTGGTGGCTGTATTGAGATGAATAAATTGGGGCCGAGCAATAGAAGGTAGAGGGTGGTATTTATTGAAATTGAATCAGCTTGGACAAGGGTTATTAGTGGTGTCCCTCAATGGCATGTCCTAGGACCCGATATTTTCTAAATTTTCATTATTAATATAGAGAGTGCGATTGACATAATGTGAAAATAATTTCCTGAAGACACCAAGCTTGACGCTAGATCACAGACATCGTCCTATGATAAAACCAGTCGATGACACCATCAGATTAGCATGCTAGAGTGTGACCCTTCCCAACAAATGGGCAGCCTCAATGGCAGCGCTCGGATACATTGTGCACCAGTTGGTAGCGCAGCATAAGCTAAAGCATGTATAAATACTTCAACAGATATCAGTTGACCCAGGCAATATTAGCAAGTATCAATTTACCAGCAGAGGGATAATTCTCCTGATTAAATTCCAATGGGAAAATAGCTCATACCTATATCAGAATCATATGTCTCTCCGAAAAGTTATCCACTAACCTGCCACAAAACTTTCATGTCCCATCACCACCATCTCACAGATGGTAATAAGGTTTGGGTCCCGTCCCCCTCCTGTCCTCTCCATTGTGACATAGCGGCCGACGAGTCTTGAGGTACAGGACAGAGTCACGTTCCCTCCATCAAGCACAGGACCTTCATAGTATACACACAGGGCGTCGTTTGCTTGGTTACTGTTGTTACCGACCCGGATGTTGAAGTAGCCTGTTATGTCTCCATCTGTTACAACACAATTCATCACTGACCATAAAAGCGAAGCAATATAAAACATGATAATATCATGATATGTATATTTCTTTAAGTATATGCCAAGATTCTATATATACTAAAGTCAGCTCAGGCACACATAAATGCGTGAATACATATATAGATACACTCACACATATATTCACACATGCATACATGCATACATACATACATATATACATACATAACATTCATACATGCATACATGTACACATACACAAATACATACATACATACATACATACATACATACATACATACATACATACATACATACAACATACATACATACATACATACATACATACATACATACATACATACATACATACAAACATACAAACATACATACATACATACATACATACATACATACATACATACATACATACATACATACATACATACATACATACATACATACATACATACATACATACATACATACATACATACATACATACATACATACATACATACATACATACATACATACATACATACATACATACATACATACATACATACATACATACATACATACATACATACATACATACATACATACATACATACATGCATACATACATACACACATACATACAAACATACAAACATACATGCCTGTGTGCATTAACACGCTGATTAAAAACTTACCAATATCCAAGTTGAATATTGTTATGTTAACGATGTTGAAGTGTCCCTGGAAGTCCACCCTTAGCCATGCCTGGTTTGCCTGCCAGCCTGTATGGGCGCAAACCGCGCCATAGCTCCCTGTGATCTCACCATCCACCGCGTTGCCCGGGTCCCAAAACGTTCCACTCTGCGTGGCAGGTTTTCTTAACGCCACGTTGCCTGTGACGATATGTTGTCAATGGGACTAAAACACTACTATCATGTAAGCGCTGAGCCCCTATATCCTCTCATTAACATAAAATAGCCAAATATTAAAACCCCATGCCTCAATCATGATTGCCATTCAAGAAGCAAGTCTTACTTGCAAACCCTCTATTTCATTACCTATCCTACATCCGGGTCCTCGCCAGTCGAACAGTGCCTCGTTACCAGCAGGTCGTGGTTGTCCCTGTCTACATCCACCAGGACACGCACCGGTTGTTTCATCACAGACATCATCGGTGGCGAAATTACACGGAAAAGAACAGCCCGGCTGACTGCCGAATATACAAGCTGCAACAATGACGGATATACACGGGTCAATATTGATATGCAGATAGCTTCTGGATCATTGAAGAAAGCATTTAAGGACGCAAATGTACGTGATCGAGACGGGGTTGTTAACTCGAGGACGATGTATGTGGTAAAAATGAAAGTCGTTGTTGTAGTGGCGCTAACGTTTTTACATCAAACATATCCTGGGGACAACATCATACTTTTGTACGTGGGCTGTGATATTGAACCACAAGCTTGGTTCTTGGAACAGATTAGGGTGGCCGATATTGATAGATGTAGAACCGAGGCTATGTTGTTTCACCAGAGACCGAGTGTTTATGGTCACTCAAGTCGTGTGTCTTTAACCCACTGCAGCGGTGATATTACTGGCACTGAATGTCTTTGCTTCCGGGGCATGTCATATTCGATAAATTATCCTGTCTGTGTAAAATAGGGCCCGTAGTTTTTTAAAATAAAGTGAGGTCTAGGGCTATATTCATAATAACTACTTAACTGAGGACCACGCCTACCCAGGCTTACAAACGCTTGTTTATACTCGCCGACCCCGACAACAACAGAGCAGTAACCGCCCTGCTGTGATAGTCGTGTCTGTGTTCCACTTCAGTTATCCCTACTTTGGGCAGGGAGCAAGTGAATTGCCTCTCCAAGTAGGTATTGAATAGTGTGTCAATCATTTTGGCTATGTTTAATATCCGATGTTTAGTCCTGGCAATAGTAATGAAGGTATAATGTTGAGCATTTGCGTGTGTGGCACTGTGCGTGTATGGGTGTGTGTGTGTGTTTGTTGTCTGTATGTGGGTGTTGGTCAGTGTTCGTGTGTTAGTGTATGTGCATGCGTGCGTGTGTGTATGTATATGTTTGTTAGTGTGTGCACATATGTGTTTATATGCGAATGTGTTTGTATGAGTGTATTTGCGAGCGTGTGCATGTTTTCGTGCGCGTGTGTGTATGTATGTTTGTGTCTATGTGTGTCGTACACTAGCTAACCAACGCGACCATTGCGTCGGGAGTGAGGTGGCAGGGATTCCTACACTAACACACTGTAAGTATGTGTAAATATGCAACCAGAGTGTGCTCTGTTGAAGGTGCCACATAAATGAACGTGATAAATCTGATTAAATGAAAACCGCCCACCTTGTGCCTGGTGTCCATTCAGCATTAAACTTATTCCAAGAAAATATTGTAGAACCATGATTGAAGACATACTTCACTGTGCAGCGGCTAACCTGGCGATTATTATGCCCTTTGACTTCCTTGTATCAGTTCTGCCTGACAAAGAAAAAAACACAGTCGTAGAAATTCTCTTCGCTGCATGCATGATTTCTGTAGAAACTATTCTGAAAGCCCTTTGTAGTGGCTTACCTGGGGGAAAAAATTCCGTTATTTTTGTTATGCCAGCACCCGTTCAATACCGAAGCCGATATTCACTGCGATATACGCATTGGTCATTACATTTTCAAAATCTAAGTGCACATCCCAGGATTATTTAAAACAAGCGTGGAATACAGTCGAAAGAAACATCCCCTTCTTACATGTATGTATGTATGTATGTATGTATGTGTATGTATGTATGTATGTATGTATGTATGTATGTATGTATGTATGTATGTATGTATGTATGTGTATGTATGTATGTATGTATGTATGTATGTATGTATGTATGTATCTGTATGTATGTATGTATGTATGTATGTATGTATGTATGTATGTATGTATGTATGTATGTATGTATGTATGTATGTATGTATGTATGTATGTCTGTATGTATGTATGTATGTATGTATGTATGTATGTATGTATGTATGTATGTCTGTATGTATGTATGTATCTGTATGTATGTATGTCTGTCTGTATGTATGTATGTATGTATGTATGTATGTATGTATGTATGTATGTATGTATGTATGTATGTATGTATGTATGTATGTATGTATGTATGTATGTATGTATGTATGTATGTATGTGTATGTATATGTATGTATGTATGTATGTATGTATGTATGTGTTGTATGTCTGTATGTATGTGTATGTATGTATGTATGTATGTATGTATGTATGTATGTATGTATGTATGCATGTATGCATGTATGAAGGAATATATACGTATGTATGTATGTATGCATGTATGTATGTATGTATGTATGTATGTATGTATGTATGTATGTATGTATGTATGTATGTATGTATGTATGTATGTATGTATGTATGTATGTATGTATGTATGTATGTATGTATGTATGTATGTATGTATGTATGTATGTATGTATGTATGTATGTATGTATGTATGTATGTATGTATGTATGTATGTATGTATGCATGTATTTATGAATGTATGGATGCATGTGTGACGATCCTGTCCTGAGTGATGATAAGTTACTAATGTTATTTTGTATTTTATTTGTTCTTATTGTAAGCTGTTTAATGAGACATATCACATTCACTTATAATTGAATACTTGGGTTGAAGTTATCTATTTATTTATTCATGAAGGGCGTTCCGACAAAGACGGCTGCCGGATAGGAAAGTTATGTTATGACTGATTGGTGGGCAGTATTAAGCGTGATTCTCTTACTATCTGTCGATCTATTAATATGTGCACATCATGTTGGCTACTTACTCATCTTTGTTATCAAGGAGTTCTTGGTTGCCAAGCAGTTTTGGCATTCCATTTTTGCCTGGCCCTGGTGGTTTGAGTGCTGTGAGCGTAGCAGCTCAACCCTCTCTCCCAACCACTTCTACCTCGTTTTCTGTTTGTTTCCGGATTATACTGACAGTAAACTAACCTTAGTTCAAGACTGAGTCCTGCGTTCACCTGTGTACTCTTAGGCTGTGTTGGTAAATAAGATTTAAAAAGGAACACCCAATAAAAAGATCATCTAATTAAATATCTAAGCCTTACCATAGGGCGTGATATTAATTGGTGACTCCGACGTGATCGAGAAAAAAAAGAGAAAAGAAGAGACAACGTCGTATCTACTCACAACCCAAAGAGTATATGCATACAAATGTGATCACCAGTTTTGCCGCGAGTGGATCGCTTGGCTAAAGGCTTTGGTTGCCGCTGGAGCCACTGTGGTAGTTGGCAACTCGATAGACAGCAAAGAGTTACGTGATGATGGCTTTGTTTGTTCCGACTGCCTTCGATGTTCCTGGTCCTGTTCGTCCGGCCTGCTGCTGTTCCCTCTGCTTCGGCCTGGTGTGACAGAACTTTTTGCCAGACTTCTTTTTCATGTACAGATTTTCCCTAGCCTGACAACCAACCTAATTACGTTTGCTTCTCATGGATGCACAAGATGGCCCGACTCCTATTCATCTGCTTGTTGTGTTGGTGGGTTATCAAATATTAAATTTTGATAGGATAGTGACTGCTTAATTTATGACAGGACATTTAATGTTTATTTTATAATTGGTTGTTTAATGCTTATACTTTGACAATGTTTGGTTTTGATAATAATGAGATTGTCATTACCCCGTTTGGCTACGAATCGTGGTAAAGAAAAACATGCTTCCAATCGTAAATCTAGAGGTAGAAATACTCTTCCTGAAAAATTCAGTAAACAATCAAGCACATCTTCCCTTGAAAAGCCTAGTCCATTCGATTCCAGAGAGCCATCCCCCTCCTCCCGTGAACCCTCGTCCCTATTCTCAGATTCTAAAAAGCATGACCTAGAAATGTCCTCTGAGCCTTCAGATCCCATGCACCAAAATCCCTCCGATCCTGATATTAGTGAGAGTATTGAGTCTGAATACGCGAATGAGTCAGCAAATGAATTAAATAATGAAGGCATCACGCAAGATCAAAGAATGGAAGAGATTTTTGCCCACAAATGCGCAATTAACCACAAGAGGACAGTTGCTAGAATTTATTATTTAACGCCAACGGAAACGGCTGTGCGAAGCATATTTTGCCATTGCGTCCTGTAGAATCTCTGTCGCAGTTTAATCATGAATTTAAACAGCTTGCGTATGAAGCATTTGAACAAATGCCCGCTCACCAGTCATCCCTTGTTAGAACTTACTTATCTAAATTAGACAATCATGAATAAGCGCTGAAAGTGGTACAGGAAAATACCCCAGTAACTCTACACAAAGCAATTGAAACTGTGATTACTTGTAACCGCGCTGGAGACTTAATACGTCCCCACCCTCCCCTCCCCGCTCCAATAAATGCATAAATTTAGTAGGCGAAAGTAAGGCTTATTTAGCTAAGCCTATAACGCAACAAAAATAGCGATTCTTGGCCAGAATCAGTCCCAGTCTAAAAAATAAATTACAAATCCTCCGTCCTTTAAACAGACTCCAAAGAACAGCTCAGGAAGCAGAACGGTTATGACCCCAGTATCAGCACTTCGCCTCATACACCTGTCCTCTGCTGACCGCCAAACATCCAATAGAGCTAACTTTTATCTGCTGCGCTGCAATTGTTGCTGTGCTGGTCAGCATCCAAAGCGTGCATGCAGACCACTGTCTCCGGACAGCCCATGTCGGAAGTGTAGTTTATATATGTCAAGCCACTGTATGTATATATATGTATTTATATATGCATACATATTCATATATATATATATATATGTACAAACATATATGTATATATATATATATATATATATATATATATATATATATATATATATATATATATATATATATATATATATATATATATATATATATATATATATATATATATATATATAGCTTATATATGTCGCCCTTGCTTCCGAGAATGATTTGGCATTTTAGCCTCGTTGTAGCATACACAGATCCATCCGGCGATGCATCATACCATGACACCACCATGATGAAAAGACATCGACAATGCGTTTATATGTGAACCTTGCTCCCGAGAGTGACTTATTAAAACTCACAAATAACCTTGCTGCATTATCAAACTGTTCGATATAACCAATATAAATCACGCACGTACACTTTTGCTATCACTTTTAATGCCATTTAGCATTTAAATTTTTCTATCACGCGAGCATCCGCACGCACGCATACACACGTACGCAAGCGCAACTGCTGTAAATCAAGCATCAATCAGTATATTGCATTACCAATTCAAAGACACATGTGTTGTAAGTCTTCTGATAATAAGATGAATGCATCAACACTAGTTCTCAAGTACTCATACCGCTTTTTACAATTGATGTACATAAGTACGTACATAACTTGAAGACCACAGAGCCATACAAATCACACGTTATTATGCTCTTCGGAAAGATATGCATATAGCTCAATGACAGCATAACTCTTTTAACATTTCTGCAGAAACCCGAATGGGATGCAACCAGAAATGAGTTGTTATGTCTAAAATACAATAATCATTGGCACCCAGGGTCAAATAGGTCTTAGTGAAGCACTTTCGAGGGAGGATAGGAAGATTTGGTGGCTAAAATATTAAGAACGATCTGATTTATGGTTTTCTACAGAGATGCATTAGTTGGATGTGATGAATTGAACTGGACCAGAGGCAATTTGAACTATGATAATTTATCCTCCAATGGGTTTTGCTATCTTACCATTTCTTTGAAGAAAGAATCCGTCTTTGACACCAACTGTCGACAGGGCAAAAAGAGCGCAATAATTGTTACAGGGTTTACTACGTCGTAAGGTATAAGTAGTGGCCACTCATAGCACAATGTGCGACCACGTGACTAGAAATGTTTACTGCACATGTAAACACTATCATTGATTATTAATTAAAACACGTTACAGCAATTAGGCGGGTCTTACTAAGCACAAAAGCGGATCATCATCAATGCGAACCCACCTCACGTATAGTGAGATTATTCTGTCCTCTTCCTCCTCACTTGTGTTCGTATATCGTCTTCCCCGTTTGTCCTTTGTGTTTGCATGTATTTATAACCTAATCATTCCGATCCATTGAATGGAAATAGGATTTAATCTAGTCAAATCATTTTATGTTGATACCCTAGATGGACACATAATGCGCAGTGATTGAATTCAAAACATTAGACATTCCATCACACTTTATGCCAAAAAAGCGATTATTGGTAGAACTAGGTGATAGGATTAACTATTGTGTTAAATCACCGTAAAACATCCGGCCAACATATTGGCAAACGAATTATCATAGGCAAAAGCGGTTGTCATAAACAAGGCCCTAGCGGTGTCGTGCCGTATTACGCTAGGCAGATCATCAACACCTATACTGCTAGTTCTGTCATCAAGTGTCATGTAAACAGCACAAGTCTTGGTAAGACAGTAATAGTGGAGCACTCCTGCAATACGAAATGGCGCGTGTGGCAGTGTTTCTCATTAACTAAAGCGTTCAATGCATCCCTTACGAAAATAGCTACTCATATAGAACGTGCTGACATGTCATCCCTCATATCATGACTATACCTCAATAATTATGCTCTCAAATCTATGACATTAGAATTGAATAATACCATAGACGGTGTTGGTAAGCAGGAAATGTGACAAATCAGCCATTATTGATACTCAGAGTTGTCTGATTGCGTTTGGGGATTAGCATTAAACAACACCTTTGGCAGCCATTACTGATCCTCTATGATGAATGACCGGGCAAATGTAAAAAACGATGTAGCGACAGATATCATAATGCGATGCACGATGATGTACAGAAGCAGTGTCTTTCAATGACATGCATCATGTACTGTGTAGGACGACCGCAACAATCGATGAGTTGGCAGATATCTCGTTGGTTTATTGCCGTTACACTGGGTAATAATAGGTACACATTGTTGGTAGCACGTGCGGATTATATCACATGGCGTCTTCAGGTTATTGACGTGCAGTGTGCTACTTCAACTGACGACAAAAAGTTGGTGCTTGCTAAATGAACGATGTCCCTGTTAAAGTAAATAGCAATTTGCATAATGTTATTTAGATGGCTTTCATCTTTTGAAGCTTTGATCCGTTTGATCCGGCTGTCGGTGAATTATATTTGTGGAAAGTTTGATCGCTACTTCGGTAATATCATTAACAATTTGCCGCATTCATGTTTGTACAAATGCATAATCATCATAGTTTCACTGCAATTGCAGCATGGGCAACCGTGCAACTAAAATAGCCACATTCTACGATTGCTCATTCAGGCAAAAGTCTGCAAATACGCTTAAAGCCATGAGTGAATACCAATGGTCATGCGTATTGCCCATCACACTTAAACTGTGGGTATAAAGACTTTTCTATGGGCCAATACGACACCTATAAGCACTGCCTTGGGACAAATTAAAACCCTCGTGAATGAGTGGTCCGATATTGTATGTCTTGTTCAGTAGATATTATGGATAATCTTGAGAGACCTCATCAATCATTTCCACTATTGGTGTTGGAATGGCGTCTGAACGGAATCAACTGTGTTGAAGATAATTTGACCCTAACGATTTTAAACCATTGCTCAGCAGCCGCAGATTCGGTAACAATTGCTATCCCCAGTGATGTATAATTCAATAGGTGGAAGCTGATATTCAGCGTGTTATTTATTATTCTGTTTTTATCTATTAAGGTACTTTCTAGCACCGTTAAATGCATTGCAAATTACAGCAAATATAAGAAAGACTACCATTGTCGACTATACTGCAAACGACGTGGCAACTCAAAGCAAAGAGCACGAAGCTTCTGTTTTTTGCATAAGCATATTTGGTTAGCGTGCATGAGGTTATCATAGTGACAGGTATCACTACTACTAGTTGGAACAATTCTAAAGGAGACTCGACATGACAAAAAATGAATTGAAGGCCATATTTAGGCTGTTACGATAATTATACAACAAGTGGCAATTAACAATTAATAGCATGCCTTGGCAAAATCCTAACTTTAAATAAAACCGTGGTATTGATGCTAAGTGGAATATGTTGCTTATGAAGTTACATGCATCTGACCACTGGAACTCGTTGGCCAGTTTCCATGTCGATTGCTCGCTCCAACGTCATTCTTAAGAGTCACAAAGAAAAGCAGTGGATACATAGCGAGCTGCGCAATGATCGCGGTATCTGCGAATAAGTTGCCGTTATGAGAGTTAAAGTAAGCCCATCTCTTGGGATGGTTTACAATCGCACGCACAAGTTTACAACGATATCGAGTGCCTTTCTTGGTAATAACTGAGGCAATTGAATTGTCAATTGTTCTCTTAAGTTCAGAACGGCATATCGTTACATCGTTTGTTTTATATAAGAGATATATTTGATTCTAAATGTTGATGAATACCTTATCCGAGCTCAGTAACAGGGGATATGGCCAGCTTGGTTTGCTCAAGAATAGATGCCTTTGTGTGTATAACGTGATTGGACACCTCAGTCCCCACTCCTAATCATCGTATAAACTGGTGAATTGCAATGTTTACAATGAATTGCTTTGTAGTATAGCTGCCATATGTCGAGCGATTCTACATCAATGTCCTGAAAACTTCAAGCCTTGTTGAGTTCAACTGAATAATGCATGAAAGGTTGCTATGACAATTCTGCTAGATCATAGACATTGGCCACATATGACGGTGCATTGACACAAATATGTAGCAGCACTCACATTCACACACGCAAACACACTCACATATATCAACTGCCTTATGAGGACCAATTTAACATGTCCTCGTAACGAAAACCCGTATTTTTCAGTATTCTCTCAAAAGGGGCGCCATTATTCTCCGGGTATTCACAATAATGCATGAGTTGCAAAGGCGCGGCATATATGCGATTCATTCGAGGGATATGCATTTTCTGATAATTGACATTGTGCCTTGTGAGATTGAGAACAGCCGGAAGATGTACACATCTTTGTAGAATCCTTGCGTTATATTTGTTCGGGTATGTTACAGACACATCATTTATTCCAGTGAACAGGACAATGTACATCACACTGAAGAAAGAAGAAAAAGACATTGGTTTTATGTGTTTATACGTTTCCATTAAATGTGAAAACCGTGGAATAAATAAGCATCATAAACCTTAACATATCGTGACGTAATAAAAGGAAACATGTTTATGCATCAAGACATATAGTGGTAGTGTTATGATCTAAGTTGCTCCTAAATAACATAATGCTAAGAGAGTATCTTGAGTCGCACGCATGAACAAAATCAATTTTCTTTTTCTCATATGATTCCAAATAATATAATTATGTATAGCACCAGTAATCATGATTATCGTTGTCTGCATTTGAGCTTGTGAACAAACTGTCTAGCCTGTTAACAGGGGGATACAACAATTGCTTGGCACATATATCAATCAAAAGCCATCGCAAACGCTAAGCAATCTTGTAGGGATTATCACGAATATCAAGGATAATTATTCAAGAAGGACAATATTCATCACATAACATGTAAATATGTGGCATCGTATTAAGGGATAAAAGGTGGCCTCAGTTCGTGTACACGACGTTAACACTTCAGAGATCAGATTCCCGAAGCACATGCAACGTTTATAATGATAACCTGCCATGGTGCTGCCCTTATTGATAATATGATTTGCAGTCAGTACCACTAACTGGGTCGTTGTTTTTGCATGTATTGGAAAACGGTTTAACACGCTTCCGTGAACTCACCTTGTGTACATCACAATTAATGATGCTCCCCTTTGAACAATGAATATCACCGTTTATAGCTGTGGTATCATTTTGAGACTAACGGAAATGAAATAGCCAATCAAATTTTACATTTACAACCCGGATTTAATATGAAGCATCACTCTCGTACAAATTTCTGTTTTGTCGTTGCTTGGGTAGCACGAGCATTCTGATGTGGGTTCACTACGAGATATAGGTGGAAGTGGGTAACAATTATTCTCCAGGGTAATACGAGAGAAACAGAAGGAGAGGAATCGATTTCATGTTATGAGGGCAAAGGAGCTGTACGATGTTTGATCCTTAAAGGGATTTTTCACATTGTCATCACTCATATCCTAATTATACCCCAAGACGTATGTGCTCCAATACAAACCAGAATATAGAGGAACGATTGTCGTGTAGCCTATGCATTCAGATTAATATAATTTCTCGGCAGTGTTTGTATTCAACCTCAGAGTTGTCTGATCTTTAATGAACAGTTGCATTGAGCAACATCCTTGGCAACCATTATCGATCCATCCATGATGGTTGATCTGACAGCTGTACAACATGGTGTAGCGACAGGAATCATTATAAAATGTGCGATGACATACAACGGCGGTGTCATTTACTGTCATACATCATGAACTGTGTTGAACGACAGCTACAATAGGCTTGCGGATAAATATCTGGTTGATTTATCGACGTAACCGTTTCCCGTAGTAGGTACTAGTTGTTGGTATCACATGCCGGTCATCTAAACCGGCGTGCTTATGTTATTGCCGCGTAGTGTGCTATGTTGCAGGAAGATAACAAAATGACTTTGATTGTAAGATCTACAATGTCCCTGTTAGAAATGGTAGCTATTGGATAACTTTATCGTTCGTAATATGAATCAATTTAATCTATCTATCGGTGATTTGTAAATGGAAACGTTTCTTGGAATTGGTAGGTATACCATGTAGGTAGTTAGACTGACAATAGAATCGCGGCATGGAGCGGAACAAATCATCATTTCCTATGCTATTACTTTAACCGACTGACACCAAAGCATAGTACTGGCATCGACCGGCCGAACGTAACTGAGCATGATTCAGCTGTCCATGATCAGCAGACTACAGTGCCGCGCATTGCTACAGGCGATCGCCTCGCTCAATAAATAACAAGAAATAGCTAATGTCTGACATTTACAGAGACTTGTTAATGTAGCTCTAATTTGGTTTTAGTAAATTTCATCGACAATATCAGCGTCTATTTAAGGTCGCTCCATGATATAATGGCAAATTTGGTTTCAGGAAAGATTCAAATAATAATTTAAGTGGATTTTTATTATGTCACCTGGATCACATGCGATTTTACTCATTGTTGCGTGTTTGGATAAGTAATGTCTTTTCACACCGGAAGTGGATGTTCCTAGCTTTGGAGGCTAGCGATATCTATCTCATTGCCATTTTTCCCAGTGGTTTATCAACTGCATAATTCACTCCCTTCCAATTAATATCGACGAAAGATGGCTTACAATAGAAAAACACTATACATTCAAGAAAATTGATTGGTTAGCACACCTGTGGTGATAAATCTGGTGTTTAATTACAAGAAATGGTGCAATATTTGCACACCATACATTATACGCATCAATACCAGAAACAACTGACAGCTTAAAAGACCGAGCAAAGGGCCACTCACACATCAACACATAGCTCTTGTAGTTATTATTGTATTGTAAAAAAGAAATCACGTTGATGCTATCATTACGAAGGAAGAAAATGATGCCCATTGAAATTGGTTAATACAAAGCGCCACATTTAACACTCAGGAGATATCGAGAGAGAAAATAAGGGTTACTTCGTTAGACTTGGATCTCATTGCAATTCCCCGATGATTTAAGGTCAACTGTTTAACTGCGTTTACTATTCTAGTCGCAACCAGTAAAATACAAAGACGTTATTACTGAACTATTAACAAACAGATCATGTCTTGGAAAGAAAATAAGTTTCCTTGGTATTTCGTCGGGGCGGCGAGAGAAATAAAGGGGCAATTCCTATGCCGTGATACAGATCAATAAATAGGATTTCAATTATAGATCCAATAAATGTCTTGCATTAAGCAAGTGAAGTAACTGCTGCTTCATCTGACTAACGAGGATTGAATCAGAAGGTCGATTACATCACATAAATATGATTACACATTGGAATATAGTAGATGATTACTTTCATAGTTAATCCTGAAATGAACAGGACACAATGGTTTAATGTCCTAACACCGTTCAATATAATAGTGGTGCAGTTGGCCATCGTTATTACACATTCTATTACCATGGGAGGGTTTCACATAGACTTTTAAAGCCATGTATAAATATACACTCCCCCTGAACAAATGCAATTACAATGTCGCATACCCGAGGCGAAACTACCCATTAAACGAACGAAATGTTGGGGCACACATGCACACTTGGACACGCGTCTTTTGGATGATCGTTGATATCATCGTTACCACATTTACCACCAGTGTTCTCTCCAAATTACCAATATATATAAAAGCAGACAAATTAACTTTTCTAATAATCCCAACACAAAAACCGCAACAGACTTTGAGCAATCATCAAATTATTATACCTATCGACCCCAACAAGTCTGGTTTTGTCGGTATATCGAATTATTTGTAGAAGATGTGATTCCGCAGCTGTATAGCTTTGGTGAAATATGATTAAATATTGTTATTAGAGGAAATTGGCCGGCATGTTATTGATAGATTGGAAATTAGCTGCAGTCACACAAGACAGAAGTCATCTAGGTCAATACTTGAGCAGCGGGTTACTTAATGAGCTTGGATAAATCCAATGAGCTGTGTTAACAACTGGACGTCTGATATTTGCTGAACTTGCTAAGGTGTCTCAGTATTACGCTGCCATTTATCAGTGTTGGTAAGCAAATCAATCTTGGTGGATGTGATAACGAAATATAACAGGCAGACCTAACTCATGGATGACATGCAATACATCAGCAAAAACTAGCATAGCAGGGGTATTTGGTTTATACTGATGTTCAGAATCCTAATCTCACACGAAGTAAAAAAATATTCTAAAGCATACCACACTAGCAAAGTTGAGACTGATGTGAGGCAGCTCGGTCTTTCTGCTGATGATGGATATATTTGCAGCTCATTTATACACAAAGTCGTAAAGAACAGTGTACATTGGTTGTTGCTGCATGAGCAATCGTGTATCAACATATTATCTGAGTAAGAGGCGATGTATAGTCTGGTATCTGACGAGCTGTAGGTATAATATTAGATGCTGATTTGCTTTCGCCTGCATTTATTTACCTGATCAATTCTACAAGTTCTCCAAAAAGTTTCCATGAGAAAACATTACAATTTATCCACAATACCATGTCACTAATAGGGTTTAATTCTAGAACGCTTATAGCGAATTCCTCATCAGCAATAAAGATCCTGTGTCAGTTGCTTTGAGCAATACTGAAAGCAAAACAGAGAAATAGAATCACATCTGCAAATCCGATATCTGCAATTTCGTGCATAGTGATTTCTGGTAAACGCATGACATAGTCCGGACATAACGGCTTCATACTTGATGCAATTGGGCGTCTGTAACTCATATGGGCAATTTCGGTTCTCAAAACAACAGAGCGCGGTTTGTCAAAGTTATGTCATCATGTTTTCGTCAACTCTACTTTGGGAGTAGCCAAGACTTCCTGGCCAGGTGCAAAAAGACAACATTCATCTGTAGAATTCAGGTTTTGTGTTCGGTGGTTCGGCAAAATTGCGAGTGCCACATGGTGCACATCATGTACAGCAATGCTCCTTGCCAACAATAGATGGCATCGTCAATGAGCGTATAAGCCCTATGACATTTTGTGAAGCATTCCGAATTAGATTCACAAAGCAATCCTAAATAGCCAATTAGTTGTGCTGTCTAGAATAGGAAAATGCATGACACCCAAGGGAATATAAGAGATTGTTAAGCACCATCGAAGGAGGCCAGAAAGCCGTCAATGTGTCGCTGTTGTAATGTCAAGATCATCCTAATTTGTCTCCAATAGTAAACTAGTGTCCTGGGGCAAGGTGATTTTACGGAGAGGGACTGGTTTGATGTGACTAACCCAGCAATCATCAGGAGAGGAAGAACAAACGCGTACTGTCACAATCATATCCTGGTAAGAAGGACACCAATGGACTAGTGAGCGCCAATCAGGGTATTGTACTTGTTGTAGTAGTATCTCTATATACCATCCTTTGCACCCTGTGCTGAGCCACCCACTGGTGTTCCATATGGTGTCATTTGTCTCTAGCTTTTCAAGATAATTGGCCATTTGTCGATGGCAGTTGATTTCGAAATTTGGTTGATTTGCAGAACGTCGAAGTTCGAAAGCATCAATTTAGTGCTGTACCGCGGCGCACGCCCGGCACCGAGGTCATAGAAGCTTTTAAATGAATTAATAAAAGACGGTACTTATCACTTGGAGATACATAGGTAGTTTGTTAAGTATCATGTAGGGAGGCACAATGGCAAGCATTTGTCGTTGTTGTAATATGACGAGCATCCTGATTTGCCTTAGATAGCGATCTGTGGTTCGAGGAGTATAAATTATTCTACGGAGAGAGGCTGGTTTGTTACAATGAAGGGAAAGAGACCAAGAGTGATTAACACGGCAATTATTAATCGTTAAATGGGTCATAAACCTGTGCTTTCATTCTTTTGCCTCGTTTTTTATGTTGTGGTTGAAGTTTGCATGCATCTATCGTGAATGAGCAGGTATTGTCGCACAAACTGTCGAATACAGGGTTAGTTTAATGTAAAATAACTATCAAAAGGTCAACGGTGACTTTGATCAGTCAGCGTTTACCTACTCTGAAGGGGCTAAGTTATAGTCTTAACTCGTACCATTCTCCATCGATGACACATCTACTGCTGCATTGGTGCAACATCGGCCACTGATATTGATATCTGAGTAATTGCTGACTACAAACACAAAAGACGGGGTTCTCGTTCATTACGCATTCGATGAAACTCTGGTTTTCTCTGCTTTTATATATTGAGTCGATAGTCTTAGTCTGCTGCATAGACGTACTGTACGACATTCCACGGCAACTATAAGGCATGCCCGTAAAATCAGTCAGTATTATAAGCAGCATCTGTTGTCCCCTAACATTTAGTGTATTTAATCAGGCTGCATACCGTTATCATCGCTATAATAGCCACACCATGTGCTCTACTGGGAATGCTACAAACACAATACACACAAACTATCCTACTTCCCTGAATGCAGCACACGAAAGGATAATAATGAAACAATATATAGAAGGTCGTCGCTTTTATCATATTTATCACATGTGGTGAAATGCAAATACCTTATTGTCCATGTATTAACACGCAGGCCATGTCTTTCAAGCCATATATTTAATAATTTCGTCACGAGAAAGAGCAGTGTACAATGAGGCCGTTGCATTGCAGCCGTATATCCATTTAATGTCTCGCATCATTCGGGAAGTGACGAGTCAATGGATCTGACAATATTATACTAAACGGTTGAGACTTGTCAAGCATTCCGATCTACTCGTAGTGTATATCAAAAGAGTAGGCTGTAATATGTTATAAATCAAGTGCAAGACAAGTTTATTAGCGATTGTGGTCAACGGTAGCTAAAAAGCACACAGCTCTGCAAAGACTTACTTAGCAGACGAACACCATGTGACCACATTATGACCACGGTCTGGTGACGATGAATGTAAATAGAAACCTATCAGAGTATTTGCATGCGTACACGTTGGTCATTAGACGGCAATATGAACGCGTCATGGAGCAGAACTAAACAGCCTATACTACTGCTGCAACCGACTGAAACTTACGCATAACAATGGCGTCCACCAAACATGTGCTACTAAGCTCAATAATCTGACTTCGACATCGTCTTGTTCGATACACGTCATTGGCTTGCACAAATTTCATCCTCATTTGCAGCGACTCGTTAATGTAACCTTATGATAACATGTCCTGTTGGTTGTATTAAAGTCTCACCCAATAACGTATAAGGATCTCATGTTCCCAGGTGGATCACATAAGATATCGTATTTTTTAATGATTATTCGCGACTTGTTATCATTGTTCCAACGCCAAGTCGGCCATAATCACTCTGTAGATGCCTTTCTAGGAGCTATCGAACTTTGCTTACACATACACTCAAACGAGTTGCATACTGGGCGAGTAACTACGCATGCGCAATACCCTCAAAAAGGGCCATGGCATCGTACGAACGCCTTGATAAAATCCAGCGTCGATTGATTTTGATTTGACCTAACAGATCAAGGATTGTTATAACTAGGTGTTAGTGGTTTGGACACGGAGGATAGTTCCTACTGATTTACAGAAGTTGAACTATTAATCTATATATTTAATTTATATCCTGCATCATGTTTATCTATATATAATATACGTGAAAAAAAATCTCAGCAATCTTATTACTCATCGTATTTGAATTGTCGATACATCAGTTTCAACCAAAACTTAAGCAATACTAAATTATTTGTGAACCCAAATGAGGAAGGCCAAATAATACATTAAATGCAATGAACTATAAGGCAGTTCGTTCAGTCTTTTGAATAAGCGCAACAGTCAACATGCTCACCTCGTTTACAGCACAAGTGTGAGCGGCATGCATTCCATCGATACTGATTCAACCAATATATGATGTGCATTAAAGGTTCCTCTCAAACGATATATGATAAAACTGTTTGTTGAATGTACAATTTGGCATGCTATGGCTTCCGAATGAGTCAATTATCTTTTGGTTGCACGACAAGCTGACAGTAACTGTTGTGCTTGAAGTTGTGCTACAATAAATTTAAATCCAATGTAAATTAAATTTATATCTTAGGTTCTAATTTGTAGATATTCATCCATATTATAGGGGAGGGAGATGTCTTATGGCAAATAGAACTACATGTGCGACTGCACAATAATAGCCTCAATCTAACCGCATACCAGTATTGCCTCCCATATTCAGCCTTCTAAATGTTTTACAATTTATATAACTTAATTGATTAAGCTCCAAATACAAATAGTTATCCACATATACGAGATTGATTCGGTTGTGGGATGCGTTGTAGATGCTGCCGTACCGGAAATGCTATTGGTAAGGAAGTGTTTATATTATTGGCAAGGTGATCGTTGCGGCGGCACCATGCGATAGCGGCTGTGTCGGCATTTACAGCGCTTTTCGTAAATATTGGCTTGTCATGCATCAAAGGTGGTGCGTTGCACTGTATGATAGCGATCAGCACCTCTGACGTAAGTGAATGAGTAAATAATTCATTATTTCGAAGCAAACAGCACACATATTCGTTTTGAGTATTTGGCACGAACAAATATTTTATATTTTTTATACCTGTGGCAATTTCTATTCGATAGAATGGCGAATATGTAGCTCTGGGGTTGCGTTTGTGCGTTAACATTTGATGATATGCAATAATAGCAAACACGACAGTTGATAGATCGATTTCTCTCGAGTTTTTAGCAGGTACCTCCAATACATAGTTTATTATTATTCTATGCGGAATGTGCTAGACCTAGGGACATATAATAGAGGACAAACCTGCAAGGCGGAACTCATTTGATGACGCTCTCGCGTCTCGGTAACACTTAGAGCAACGCTACCTGTAACAAAATGTGGCTTGTGTTTGTGCCTCTCATCTTTGAACTGGCAGCTTGCATAAAAGAGCGCACACACCAGGCCACGTACTCTATTAATCCTAACGGGGTACCTCTCAATTACACTAGCATTGCTGATGTAGTTGTTAGAAGCAGGATTGCATGCGGAATGCAGTGTCTAGGAAGAGACCTCTGTGTGGGGGCGATATTTACCAACGGAAATCGGCCATCGTGTCACCTCCTATCCGCCTTCGTACAGGACACTACACCGAGCGATGATAAAGCTTTTCTCACAGTGGATCCCGGTAAATATACTCTGCAATTGTTTATAGACTGGTCGAACGATTTTGCCTAGATGTGTCAAACATCAATGTCTATGATTTGCAATGAACATGAGTTCGTTTGCTTGTTAACTTTGAAAAATGTAGTAAAATAATGCGAGGAAAAAAACGTTATCTACCTAACGCGAGCCCTCATGGCAACATCATTGAAATATGGTTGATCTGCAAACTTGTTTAAATGACCCGACACAGCGATGATGCCCTAGTTATTATTCTGCGCCACGACAATGGACTAAGAGTATCTGATTATAAATTTAATATCAATTGATCATATTTAATTGATAATATTAAATGTCTCAAACAAAAGAACGTAGCTGACCTGTTAGCCATAGTTGCTTCGATCAAGTAAAACAAATTACCACTGCACATTTAGTGACAGTGGCTGATGTGGGAAAATATATCCTTGGCGGCGATAAAAATACCGTTGTAATAAAGGTACGCCTCGCATGTATAAATACAGCCAGGTGAGCCACTTAATATTAGTTTGATACAGCGAGGTCAGCCACGTAATACGTTCTGTTCAGTAGTATGATACAGCCAGGTGAGCCACGTAATACGTTCTGGTCAGTAGTTTGATACAGCCAGGTGAGCCACGTAATACGTTCTGTTCATTAGTTTGATATAGCCAGGTGAGCCACGTAATACGTTCTGTTCTGTAGTTTTGGATACAGCCAGGTGAGCCACTTAATACATTCTGTTTAGTAGTTTGATACAGCCAGGTGAGCCACGTAATACGTTCTGTTCAGTAGTTTGATACAGCCAGGTGAGCCACTTAATACGTTCTGTTCAGTAGTTTGATACAGCCAGGTGAGCCACTTAATACGTTCTGTTCAGTAGTTTGATACAGCCAGGTGAGCCACGTAATACGTTCTGTTCAGTAGTTTGATATAGCCAGGTGAGCCACTTAATACGTTCTGTTCAGTAGTTTGATACAGCCAGATGAGCCACGTAATACGTTCTGTTCATTAGTTTGATATAGCCAGGTTAGCCACTAAATACGTTCTGTTCAGTAGTTTGATACAGCCAAGTGAGCCAAGTAATGCGTTCTGTTCAGTAGTTTGATATAGCCAGGTTAGCCACGTATTACGTTCTGTTCATTAGTTTGATATTGCCATGTTAGCCACTTAATACGTTCTGTTCATCAGTTTGATATAGCCACGTGAGCCATGT
The DNA here is from genome assembly GCA_034190875.2 of Urechis unicinctus. Lineage (NCBI taxonomy): Eukaryota > Metazoa > Annelida > Polychaeta > Xenopneusta > Urechidae > Urechis > Urechis unicinctus. The sequence goes on along the minus strand of CM067343.1, from coordinate 71,332,602 downwards.
AATACGTTCTGTTCATTACTTTGATACAGCCAGGTGACCCACAAAATACGTTCTGTTCAGTAGTTTATTACAGTTAGGTGAGCCACGTAATACGTTCTGTTCAGTAGATTGATACAGCCAAGTGAGCCACGTTATACAATCTGTTCAGTAGTTTGATACAGACAGGTTAGCCACTAAATACGTTCTTTTCAGTAGTTTGATACAGCCAGATGAGCCACTTAATACGTTCTGTTCATTGGTTTGATACAGCCTGGTGAGCCATGTAATACGTTCTGTTCAGCAGTTTCATACAGTCAGGCGAGCCACCTAATACGTTCTGTTCAGTAGTTTGATACTGTCAGGTGAGTCACTTAATACGTTCTGTGCAGTAGTTTGATACAGCCAGGTGAGCCACTTAATACGTTCTGTTCAGTAGTTTGATACAGCCAAGTGAGCCACGTAATACGTTCTGTTCATTAGTTTGATATTGCCAGGTGAGCCACGTTATACGTTCTGTTCAGTAATTTGATACAGCCTGGTGAGCCACGTAATACTTTCTGTTCAGCAGTTTGATACAGTCAGGTGAGCCACTTAATACCTTCTGTTCTGTAGTTTGATATAGCCAAGGGAGCCACGTAGTACGTTCTGTTCAGTAGGTTGATACTGGCAGGTGAGTCACTTAATACGTTCTGTGCAGTAGTTTGATATAGCCAGGTTAGCCACGTAATACGTTCTGTTCATTAGTTTGATACATCCAGGTGAGCCACTTATTACGTTCTGTTCAGTAGTTTAATACAGCCAAGTGAGCCAAGTAATACGTTCTGTTCAGTAGATTGATAGAGCAAAGTGAGCCACGTCATACAATCTGTTCAGTAGTTTGGTACAGACAGGTTAGCCCCTAAATACGTTCTGTTCAGTAGTTTGATACAGCCAGATGAGCCATGTAATACGTTCTGTTCATTAGTTTGATAGAGCCTAGTGAGCCACGTAATACGTTCTGTTCATTAGCTTGATAAGGCCAGGTCAGCCACGTTATATATTCTGTTCAGTAGTTTGATACAGCCAGGTCAGCCACGTAATACGTTCTGTTCATTAGTTTGATATAGCCAGGTGAGCCACTTAATACGTTCTGTTCAGTAGTTTGATACAGCAAGGTGAGCCACGTAATACGTTCTGTTCAGTAGTTCGATATAGCCAGGTGAGCCACTTAATACGTTCTGTTCAGTAGTTAGGTATAGCCAGGTGATCCACGTAATACGTTCTTTTCAATAGTTTGATTCAGCCAGGTGAGCCACGTAATACGTTCTGTTCAGTAGTTTGATACAGCCAGGTGAGCCACAGTAATACTAGGTGAGCCACTTCGTTCTGTTCAGTAGTTTGATATAGCCAGGTGAGCACTTAATACGTTCTGTTCAGTAGTTTGATACAGCCAGATGAGCCACGTAATACGTTCTGTTCATTAGTTTGATATAGGTTAGCCACTAAATACTGGTAGTTTGTGAGTGAGCCACTTAATACGTTCTGTTCAGTAGTTTGATATAGCCAGGTTAGCCACGTAATACGTTCTGTTCATTATTGTTTGATACATCCAGGTGAGCCACTTATTACGTTCTGTTCAGTAGTTTACAGCCATACAGCCAAGTGAGCCAAGTAATACGTTCTGTTCAGTAGATTGATAGAGCCAAGTGAGCCACGTCATACAATCTGTTCAGTAGTTTGGATACAGACAGTTGCCAGGTGAGTTACGTTCTGTGGCAGTGTTAGCCCCTAAATAGCCAGATGAGCCACTTAATGCGTTCTGTTCATTGGTTTGATACAGCCTGGTGAGCCATGTAATACGTTCTGTTCAGTTTATATTTGAGCCACCTAATACGTTCTGTTCAGTAGCCAGATGAGCCAGGTGAGCCACTTAATACGTTCTGTTCAGTAGTTTGATAGAGCCTAGTGAGCCACGTAATACGTTCTGTTCATTAGTTTGATAAGGCCAGGTGAGCCACGTTATACGTTCTGTTCAGTAGTTTGATACAGCCTGGTGAGCCACGTTACTTTCTGTTCAGCAGTTTGATACAGTCAGGTGAGCCAGCCTGTAGTTTGATATAGCCAAGGGAGCCACGTAATACGTTCTGTTCATTAGATTGATATAGCTGTGCAGTAGGTGAGCCACGTAATACGTTCTGTTCAGTAGTTTGATAGCCAGAGCCACTTATTACGTTCTGTGAGCCACGTAATACGTTCTGTTCAGTAGTTTGATAGAGCCAAGTGAGCCACGTCATACAATCTGTTCAGTAGTTTGGTCAGGTTAGCCCCTAAATACGTTAGTTCAGTAGTTTGATACAGCCAGGTGAGCCACGTAATACGTTCTGTTCATTAGTTTTTCAGCCTGTTCAATAGTTTGTTCAGTAGTTTGATACAGCCAGGTGAGCCACGTAATACGTTCTGTTCAGTAGTTTGATACAGCCAGGTGAGCCACGTAATACGTTCTGTTCAGTAGTTTGATACAGCCAGGTGAGCCACGTAATACGTTCTGTTCAGTAGATTTGATACAGCCTGGTGAGCCACGTAATACGTTCTGTTCAGCAGTTTGATACAGTCAGGTGAGCCACGTAATACGTTCTGTTCAGTAGTTTGATACAGCCAGGTGAGCCACTAAGTACGTTCTGTTCAGTAGTTTGATACAGCTAGGTGAGCCACTAAATACGTTCTGTTCAGTAGTTTGATACAGCCAGGTGAGCCACTAAATACGTTCTGTTCAGTCGTTTGATACAGCCAGGTGAGCCTCGTTATACGTTCTGTTCATCAGTTTGATACAGCCAGGTGAGCCACGTAATACGTTCTGTTCATCAGTTTTATATAGCCAGGTGGGCCACTTAATACGTTCTGTTCATTAGTTTTTCCGGTTAATATGGCGCTGTGTGGCTAATTTATTGCCACAGACAATTATTTTCGTGTGTCACCAGGGTGTTTGAAAGCTCTTGCGAAAGACGAGTATTATTCGCAGAAATGAACCCTCATCTAGCTTACTATCAATTTACCGATGTTGATGCATCAATTCACCCAATCCTTAAAAAAGACACATGACTTGATATTTCAGTGACTCAGTGATAATACATTCAACGTGGTAAATATATGTTCTGCGCGATAACAATGTGTGCTCTCCCTGTTGTGCTTTTGCATTTGGAAATGGATTGCTGTCGCTTTTTATTTGTTCTGGATGCTGATATAATATTGCGAGATCTTGGATTTATTTGCTTCTTACTGGATACCCGACGTTAGCCGGAAATAACAGGTCTTAATTGATGTTCTTGCACTGTACTAGCCCAACCACATTCACCCCGTATCTCAAACTTCCTATCATCGATGTCTTGATCCTTGTTCTGACTGTGATCGCAAAATACTCCTCGCAGTTACCCCACCCAAGTGCCCGCGTTATTCTAATCTCATTCATAGCCCTCACACTACTATAATCGTGGCCCAATTTTAGTTCCCACGGAGCCGTTTGTGTTAAATAAACAAATTGGCGGTTATTGCTCTAATGGCTGTTTTTCGCCTTTAATGCGGCGATCTGTGAAATCACTGTGCTCAGCAGCAGTATTGACCAGCATGCAGACGGCTACATGTTACCTTTGTGTTAATTTGATTTCTTGAAATCAACTTCGAATGCAAGCTCCTACATGTTTGATGTGATCATTATCCGGGCGATTCTTATTTCAACAATTTCAGAACACCTCATATTGCAATGTGACCTAGAAAGCAATATAGGTCTTGAGGACTACATTGGGAGTAAAATGTTATTTACCCTGTATCTTGTTATAAGCATCATGCAAGGTTTACATTTTAATTACGCGCGAGTGCAAAATAACAATGTTTAACTTAATGATATATATTTGTATGCAATGAGCAATATCATTCATGACTCAGGTGACAAATACAGGATGCTTGAGAGTTTTTATATCAATAGTGAAAGAATTGCTAGGGTTAGGGGTAGATATGATCAAAATATAGTTTGATATACTGGCAGTTCTGGTTGCATGCATTTTCTATGCTTGGCTGACATTCCGACTTACATTCGGCCTGTTAAAGACACTTGGATGGGTTAATATGGTATGCAGGCAGAATACAGGGATATTCATTTGTGTGATAGGTTGCCGACAATAATTATGGCTTTAAACAATGTTTGAAGCCAGCGTTAAGTTTGAAGTAGTTACAGAGCTTCATTGTCAGCCCGGAATGCAGATATTAATGCTGGCGGTCGTTCCTCTGTCATTGAACACTGTGCGATCCGCTCTTAATATATACGAGCTTCTTTTCTCTCGAACATTGGTATCTATAAGTACCTTAGGGGAAAACTTAGTGTACTAATTATTTTCCACAATTTTTCCTTAATTCATTCTTGATACTTTCGGACTTGTGCTTTGACCATGGCTCCACATTTTCATCTTTGGTACAGCACTGTCATATACAACTGTGTATCCCCTGCCCATTCATTGGCAAGAAAACCTTACTGCAATATTATCGTAGTTATGTCTGCTAACCAACGTTGAAGGTTAAAATAGAACCACTGCTATCGAATAACTCAGCAATTCTAGTGGCTTTAATCATATTGTGTACCTGTCTTTGCTTATGCTGTAAGATACACTTATCAAAGCCACAATTCCAACTGCAGGATAAAGTTTAAGACCTATCTAAAAGACTATTTCCTGCGCTCAGTGAACAGGATGTCAAACTTTCCGAACACTGTATTGCAATATGTAGACGGATTGGCAAGCGATGAGCAGTGTGATGAGCAGTTTTTTGGCTCATTAACGTACTTGATTCAGCATTGTTAATACGTTGCAAGTTGATCGGAATATTTACACAATTCGTTTAAAAGCGTTCAATTAATATGCAGCCAGCAAAGCGGTCTTCGTGTGCGTGCGCTAAGCTCTTTGCTACCCAACTTGGTGATTTTACCATGTGTCTGTTCGCATTAAAACGCATCAGTTTAAATCATATCTAACGGAATTACTACCAGGTTATTTTTAAATGGTTGGTAATATTTTTTTACCGAATGTATACTCCTTAACAGGCATTCCCGAAATGACATGTTATACTATCGCATACAAAAGTTGCATGACAAAGAAATAGTTTCCTATTCCATAATTGCTTAGACAAATGCAGCGATGAACGATCCGCCTAGGACAGCAGCAGCACATTATGCACATTCCACCACAGCCTCAATAGATTTTCTGTCTTACCTTCTGTTGAGTACGGTTGTTTACATTTTATGCTACGAATATGAATATTTATGCCGAATCATAAACGATTTACGCATCAAAGAGCGATGGGATGAATGAAGGTACTATTGTAACATATACGAAAGCAATTTCCTTTGTGCATTACCTTTGATACGTGTTTTATTCTTGGTAACCTGCCGTTGCAGCTAGTAATGTGTACACCGATATGATATCATTAGTCAGCTGGCCGGTGTTGCTGTTTGTCTGCAGGCTAATGACGATCACATAGTCTACAATATATACAACTGAACAATCTGGTAATGTTGACGCAGAGTAGTTTCAGTTCATGTGTTTTAAACGCAGTCGGGCCGATGCCATGCGGCAATGCAAATCTTAATGCAAAATGAAACTCATCGAGCATCATGCGCTCGCTTTGCAACAGCGACCACTATGTCAGTGAATATAGTTATAGCAAACATAATGCAATCCTTTCCCTGCAATTCGCCAAAGACATTACTATCAAAAGAATTCATATCACTGATTACAATATTAATAGTGCTGGAATATATTTAATAACATTAAAAGAGAAGATAGGGGATAAGATATGCTGTCACTAAAGGGGGGATATTCCGACCATGCTGCGTAATATAAATGGGGAACACATCAGATTATGTACATATTGTATTATTCCGTTCTTGAAAATAAAATCGGCAGCATCAATACCGACAATTGCTCCAGGGAATATTTATATAGATATATATATATAGATATATATAGAGATATATATATAGAGATATAGATATATATAGAGATATAGAGATAGAGATATATATATATATATATACATAGAGAGAGAGAGAGAGATATATATATATATATAGGGATTTATACGGGAGAGAAAGAGGGATTTATACAGATCTATAGGGGAGAGATCTAGAGATATTGCTCTAGAGGTAGAGCCTGTCAGATAGAGATATATATATATATATAGATATATAGATAGATATAGATATATATATATATCTCTATCTATAGATATCTCTATATATCTCTATATCTCTATATATCTCTCTATATATATCTATATAGATCTATCTCTATATATATATATCTATATATATATCTCTATCTCTCTCTCTCTATATATATATCTATATCTCTATCTCTATATCTATCTATATATATATATCTCTATATATCTTAATCTGGGCTGCAGCACATGTGTATGTTTCTCATTCCAGTTCACCAAAAATACCACAGCCTGTGTGGTCTGCTGTCATAATCCCCGAATACATTCGAGGCGTTTGTTTGCCACGTTGCTGAGACATAAAAGTGGCTTCGCAACCATGCTATGCTCCATTGATTCTATCGACAAAGTACAGTCGTTATTCATGGTTGCCTCGTACACAAAAATGTCGTTTCGTTGCCGTGGCACTGTGTCTACATTTTTAAAATCGTGTGATGTACTATGCAGCGAGGCAGGTGCATGTCCTTGCTTGCTCGTACATAGTGGGGGGCATTTAAATTGAGGTATGCTCCAACTTTAATGACAAAAACATGTTGGGAACAATAATGTAGGTTTTTAGCATACCTGAGTTCTTGTGGTCACAACCAAATTAATATTGTCGCATTCAATTTAAATCGTGTGCTCTAGCTCAATTGTACGATTACTGTTATGACTGCATTCGCGCTCCACAGCATTTAAATTGCTTGACAACTTTCTAATGAAAATCATGTTCACAATAATAGGTTTTTAGCATACTTGATCTCTCGACCAAATCATGGTCAGCTTAGCACATTGATAGCTTACATGATTTGTGTTTTCATCCATATCTGTCAGCTGTAATTGCTGCCAAAAGGGCAACTAGTGGTGTATAGCTGGTACCTAGATTCACCTGACGTAACTGGACTATATCCGAGGCAACACAGTTTCTTTTTGTAAGAGTAACTCAACTAGTTTCATGTAGCGGCATGAGCTTATCGACACAGAAACACCACGATTGGTCAAATTGGTTCGGTTTTGAGTATTTTATCGGACATTTTGTTGGATTGCCTCCGAATACGCTGTGATCAATTTGATATCATCAATGTAATTGCTATTGACATGATTTCGTTCGGGATAATGCGAATTTTAGTACAATCAGAAGAGCAGAATCCGATCGTAGAATAGCAGTTTAAAATGCTGAAAAAACTAATTATATTGATGAAGCAATTACTTGAAATATCATACGCTTTAATAGTATGATTTTACTTATAACCCTCTGTCGTATGATTTGTCAGAAATGTATGTAGCCATAAGTAGTATTTAAAGGCGCGAGCAGCTTTATACGCTACAACTCAATGGCATATATTCGCGTTAAATGCCATTGGGCAATGACGGATATAAAATTACGATTTAAATTGCATTTATGGCACAGCATTTGCAGATGTTGCGATATAAATTTGAGATATGTTGTAAGAATGATTGCTCCGAATAACCAAGGTATATTCTCACTAAACTCATATATATGTGGTTCATGCTATTGAGTATTACCGTCAGTACTAAGATGTGGGTTTAGTTCTGGTCCTTCAGTGCCTCAAACTCTGCATCCAAGTGATATGCGTCCGACATATGTTTACACCTTTTTTTGGAGGCTGGCCTGCTTGTATACCCCCTCTAGTCAATGTAATATATATTCTATCACAATTGAGTCATAAAGCCTCCAGAGGAGATACTACTGTACATCCATGAAAACATCCTCCAATATTTGTTTTTTTCATGCGTTGGTATTGGTTGTGGAGCCGACGGTTTTTTTTATCGCGACAACGTAAAATTGAAAATATTATGTCATTTTTAAAAGTTTTATGTTAAGCATGTTTACTGGTGTTTCACTGGTTGTTAGCTGATTCTATGATTTCTTATGTGCTCATCCCGTATGAAGCATTCGTGTGAAGCCTAATATTTTTCTAAGCCTTACCAATGGGCGTGATTGATATTTTCACTCAAAAGATAGTGCCTTTTTTGTGGGCAGCAAGAAAATCTACCGAAATTCTCTCTGTTTTAAATCGGAGTGGCCCAGCTGACAATAATTGTTATTATTAGCATTATCTTCAATGGCATGTGGGAATCGATTCGTGGTCGCCCAAGTCAGTATATATTAACCTATAGACTCCAGCTACTAAGTCATATTTTAATATTGTTAGCATGGTATTATAAATCATTGCCAGTTTCCGTGCATAATTCATTACATCGCATAACCATAAATCATGGGGGATACCTGTGCTGCTTTACTGAATAGGAATTATTCAAAGCAGTATCAATTATAATTCAGATTCAGGATCATTGGTTTGTAAAATAACATATGCATAGTACATACGTGTATTTGTATTACTCATTTCATGAAAACGAGTTAACCATATACATTGTAGCGCACCCATAATCCAAACCCCTTCTCGATCTGCTGTCCTAACTACTGCACACACTTGTCGAGATGTGTCTACGTTGCTAACGGGCGACTTGGTGCTGCGAGCACGATGTACTCCAAAGCTTCTATCGACAAAGTGCATGCATCATTAATTGTTATCTGGAGTACTTGTCGCTTTTGTCGATCCTTTCACCCGGCTGTGGATATGCATTATTGAAATCGTGTGAAGTTCCATGCAGTGAGGCTGGTGTCTGCTAATGCATAACCGTCAGTATGCGAACACAAAGAGCGAACAAAAAGAAAACAAAAGCCCATGGGTACAAAAGGGAACTTGGCGAACTTTAATAACATTTGTTCGATCATAACCATTATCACCGTCATCATTATCATCATGATCATTTTCACAATTACCTACTTCATAAAAATCTTCTTTATCATCAATCATCATCATGATCATAGTCTTCTTAATTACCATCATCATCTAATCGTCATCACTGTCATCATCATGATCATCATCTTCATCATTATCATCATAAAACACATCTACATCATATTTATTGCCATCATTATACAATCACCTTTGTCATCATCATAATCATGATCGTAATCACCATCATCCTAGCCATCATTATCACCATCATGATTGTCTTCTTAATCTCCATTTTCAACATCAGCGAGGTAGCAATGCCAAACGCAGTAACGCTGCGTTATACTGAACATTACCATACTTAATAGCTCCAATTGATCATTGAACGTGTATTTCAGATTTTAAAAGGGATCCGATTTTTTATTTTCAAATTTTGGCCTAACCCCACGACGTTCTTTTTAGAGTATTTATGTAAAAAAGTGTTGGCTGACCGGACATACTAACAGAGGTGCGATGTAACCGCCCCGGCTTCACGCCATTTTTATTGCGCTAGCTTTGATTGAGAAATCACATCTTCTTTACACGCCTTCCTTAGTAATTTAAACCTGCTGCATATTTGAGCAGCTCGCTGTTGTGCATTATGAGCTGATGTAATAACATGGCAAAGTTTGACCATATGTTGCCTTCGGAGAACACTTGTGGAGAATAAATAATTGCAACACTAAACCTGCCCGTTTAATTCAAAAATAAAAGGGAAGTGGCGCACCTCACAAACTGCATCTCATCCTTTGTGGTATCAAAACATAATCACACTGGAGCGTTTATGACTACCGATTGAAATATGTAACCGAAAATGATCTGAATATTCCGTCCGAATGTTTATGCATAAAAAAAAATACATGCACGGATTTGGCGTTGTCATGTATTACTGCATTTTCCAGCCCAATGGCACAAAATATCATGTTTAACTATTGTTGCAATTCTGCCAGCTGACCAAAGCCACTATTGGAATGGAGCAGCGTTGATAGCTCCTATTCAATTACCCGGTTATTATCTAATCAAGGCAAGGTACTAGCATACAAGCATTGTAATAATTGACACACCTATGAAGCTAGATATGGGTAGCCAAATCCATTTCAGAAGACGTGAGAACATTTCACGTGCTTATTGTAAGTCAGTAGATCCTCTCCCTATTGAATTTGTACTTTTAACCACGTAGTTGCAACATAAATATACCAACAGTGTCGGGTTGCCACGCACTGAGAGGAGTCGTGGGTAGACTTGTCGATTGAATGAAAAAAGCTACAAGTAGAAATACATCCATAAAGAGAAATATTCGACCTAGTAGAAGACATATAGTCGAGCAGTTAATTAAGTGGACGCAGTACACACTGCTTTAGTTATTGTTGGTGTGTGCCTTGGCGCAGAGGACATTGGTGTGATGTTTACAATTATTGCCACATCTACTGACACTGCTGTTGGTAGCACGGATCGTGGACTATGAACAGTCGCCGTTTGATCATTGGGGTTGCGCAACATTATCAGATCAGCCTTCTGACACAGAGCACATTGAACAGCATTGTAAAACTCACTATAACAGGATGGAAATATTTTGTATCATGGATTCAACCTTGTCATTGATGAGGCTTTTTAAATCGTCAAAACTATTTAACGACATTAAAAAACAATTGGTTGAATCTGTTTACAACAATGTCTATGTGAATGACATCGCCGACACGGAATACGCAGAATGAATTTGCCTTCATGGCCATCTCTGACATACGGAGGAACACCATTTACCCAAAGGATTTACCGACTGTGCTACTTGTTTTTTTGCTACTCTAGTTGATTAAAGATGGATTCATGTTAATGTGGAACGAGCGCTACTCATTACCTACCAATCCACACGGCGCACATATTTGTATTTTTGTTACAGGGTTGTCATACCGTGAGTTTGGACCAGTGATGGCGTTAAATTATGACCCGGGGACATATGCAAATATCTTCCTTACAGTGCCTATTGGTGTATCAGGGACATTGATTGCCATACGGTTTTATGCTGCCAGAGCCGGGATATTCTATCTAGAAGGGTGGAGGGCTGGTTCGACGATGAATGAAATGGTCTGGCAGATACAAGTAATTTGTGCCAAGCCCGGACTAAACTTGCAGGTAACTTTGCATACATATTGTTAAATTGACTATTTGCTATGATAATATTATTGTATTGTTCTTTGTTTGCTATTTTCAACACATGCATATGCCTGCTTATATTTACTTCATAAACAATCAATTGCAGACCGTCACTAGAATCGAAGTCATGACAGCTGATATCCTAGGCATCTCATATGACGAATATGGTAAACCCGGTGTGGTTTATTATGAAGATGATCAATACACACTTTCGAATACCCAAACCGACCGTCGCCTGCAGCACGTGTGCATCACCACAAGAAATGCCTCGAATCCCATCTTTGATTTGAGCAAGTGTACTAATGTGACAAAGAGCGTTGCGCTGGAACTCATCATTCATTAGCATATTAATGTCGGGGAAAATATATCTACGCGAAATCCATTTATAATTTATCTTATGAATAGCAAATGATTAACCCATAATGCTCCGTACTTAGCATCTGGCATGTTCATATTCAATATTGATTTGTTCGGCAATACATAATTGAGAAGAAAAGATGAACATATTGATATGTTTCATGACTTTTGGTAGCAAGGCAATTCACCTAAATTAAGTAAAAGAATTTTGATTTTGAACTTTAGCCGGAAAACTAAATTTAATGTTCATTACCAATGTAATTGAAGCTTATTAAACATTCGGTCCTCTTTAAGGATACAAATAATGTGTTCTACATTTGCAGTAAAAAATAAGGACATAGATATATCTCAAGCTAGATTGTATTGCTGATATATGAACTCGCTTTTGATGTTATGTTGTGACAAAGTAATCCATAGGTTGTCACGTTATTTTGACAAGCTTGTTATTTTTGGAGACAAGCTTTAAAAATGGTCACTCATGTTTATAGAAATACATACCGCAAATGTGATGGTAGAATTTATAATGTCCCTCCAATAAGTAGACGCAACAAACTGTAAGGAAGCAATGTAAAAGCAAGCTTAACATGATGTTATCTTACATATGCTAAATCTCTGTCATTCCGTGAAATGAGCGGATGTGCTATCGATACCTACCTGTGTAACCTTCCCCCGCACGCTTTGATACCAACAAACTTGTCAGTGCCTACGCGATATCACGACGATGCATTAGCGTAGCTCATCAAATTAGTACGTCATCCCTAGATTGTACCGGTTGTTACCAAGTTTATCCCATTACGATGTAAATTTAAACCGCCACAATCAATTGTCATCACCAAAATACACTACAGTATCACTTAACATCGATATCACAAAGCAGTTTTGTGCAGAACCTACTGAAGGACAATGGGAAGACAGCCCCTGGCTACATGGTCCCTACTTACAACATTAGACGTATTATGTATATATTTTTTCCTATCAATATCAATGAATTGTCGTTGCTGTAAGTGAATAAATTCTAATTCTACTTCTACTACATATCTAGAAGGACTGCAGTGTGTGGTATTTAAGGGAATACACACACACACACACACACACACACACACACACACACACACACACACACACACACACACACACACACACACACACACACACACACACACACACACACACACACACACACACACACACACACACACGCGCGCGCGCGCGCGCGCGCGTGCACACACACACACACACAAACACAAAACACACACACACACACACACACATATATATATATATATATATATATATATATATATATATATATATATATATATATATATATATATATATATATATATATATATATATGAATATATGAATCAATAGTTGGAGGTATAAGGTTTAATGCTGGTGTTGTTTGCCTTCATTCTGTATCTGATAAATTCCACAAGTTCTCTAATCTAGAAGATTTTAAGTGAATTCCTCATCAGTGGTATACATCATGTGCCAAATGCGTTCATCAATACTAAAAGCACAACAGCGAAATCGAACCACATCTGCAAATCCAATATCTGCAATTTCGTACAAAATGATTTCTGGTTAACGCATATTTTTTCGGTGTCATAACTGGTACAAATGGGTGTTTCTGAATCATCCTGGTAACTTCGCTTCTTATAGCAATTGTTTGTCAAAGTAATGTCATCGAGTCTTCGTCAACTCAAATATATGCATAGGCCTACGCAACAAGCAGTGCCATGATAATAGTTAAAACAGATAATATCATTACCTTTCACTTGACAGTACGTGGTAAATCACAATTTATCATTGTTAGCCAGCTCATTAATCGATAAATGATTCCAGAATTGCTGTTAGGTACCAGATGCCAGGGGCACAAATAAATATCCTATGGCAGTGTCCAACGTCATATCATGCGGGATAAAAAATACTTACTATAATCAACTGGTAGCTTGAAATGAATGTCTTGTTGTACATCCGTAAGGTAATCGGAATGATACATGATAAAATATTGATAAACTGACACGTCTCGCCGTATACATGGTCATGATCCTTGATGGTAAACTGCGTAGAAATCCAGTCAATTAGGACAAGCTAAAAAGAAAAGAACGACCAAATGAACTTCTGGGCCAAACCCGCTACCGCCTTTACTACCCACCGAGATGCCGCGGATGATCAGCGAAAGGACTACTCTGCGAAGTCCCTTTTTGCGGGGTTAGCATCTCACGCTATAACATACGGGTCTGAATGCGGTTAACCACCCGTGTCGCTATAAAGGTGTGTGGCACACATTCGCTGAGGCAGTGGGTTATACCGACCGTGAAACGCTATCACATTCGTTGAGTCACTGTGTGATATCCCTTGCGGTCTGCTATCACATTCTTTGCATGAAACATAAAGGTGGTGAAGTGGAAATACGTCACCAAACGGGACACAAGGTTTTCATTTCTTTGAGGTATTTGCTAGACTGTTATGGGCAAAACTCACTTAACTGCGCGTAGTTTATCGACATTGTGTAACGTTATGTGCATTCAATTATTCTATATAATGATTAACGATAGCCTTAACTGACACCACTGGTCTGTAATCAGTTTAACGAATAGAAAGTATATTCATTTATTCGGATTCATTCATGCTAAGGAGCGATAAACGTTTTCTCAGATACGTCTGGGTGATAAAGCAGTGTTAGTGTGCGTAGTATTATGGTTGCAATAATGCCCTGTCACCACTGAGAAGAAACATTGTTATCTCAGACACACGTGGAAAATTAACATAAATGTTTAGTTCGTGTGTAACATCGAACTAATAATTAAAATTTAGTCTTTAACAAATGGGCAATAGATATGGACTTGTACTCGAATTGCATTGCATGATGTCCATAAGTAGTATAGGGAGTAGCGGTTCTGGCACACCAGTCTCACATGATTAAGACACCTATCTCATATGGTGCAACACACACACGCACAGGCTGACTCACATGTGAGAGAGGTACTGACACACCAGTCTCATATGATTATGACACACCTATCTCATATGGGTTCTGGCACACCTATCTTATAGAAGCGCTCTTTTACTCCAGAGCAACCCGACTTTCGGCTACCTTTATGTCGCGGTTCAGGCACACCTACCTCCTTTATATATACTACTGACCCTTGGACGGCTTATACAAGATATTTGATCACCCTAGGGCCCCTCGGACCAGACCCCCAAACGGGGCCGAGGGGCTAGTTTGTTGGTAAACTAGTATGTCGTTCACAACCTGCAAACAAGGTCCTCTAGGTGTTCCATTCGCTCCATAAGATCATTGTTCTTAACCTCTAGATCTCTCGCCATGTCCTGCAGTTTCACAAGGTCATCATACTTAGTCTCCATATCACTCAGATGCAAACTATTTTTTCATCTTTCATATACTCTGTATGTAATATCAACTCCTTTACACGACCCTCAAGTTCAGTAATACTGGCACACCAGTCTCATATGATTATGACACACCTATCTCATATGGTGCAACCCAGAAAACACACAGGGTGACTCACATGAGCCAGCGAACCGCTCGCACCTCCTCCCCCCACACCATATGAGCCCAGCCCTTCCAGCCCCTATGGTATAGGCCCACTAAAGAGGGCGACAGCAATGTCAACCATCTACAACAGGACTCTTAGGAATAAGCTCTTCTAAACAACTCACGCGCTCCAAAAGGTCCTCATACTTCGATTCCAATTCCCTTACCTTCTCCTCTACACCAGGACCCTGAGGAATAAGCTTTTCTAAACGACTCACGCGCTCCAAAAGGTCCTCATACTTTGATTCCAAATCCCTCACATCATTCTCAAGGTCCACCTTCTCCTCCCATATATGTTCCACATCTGCTTGCAGCTCGGCCACCCCAATATGTTCATCGGTGCTCATTCTATACCTCAGCTATCATATGTTCAACATATCGACACGTGCCCATAGGCCAGAGTGTCTACACCACCTGGAGCTATCCACCGCTTTGAGTCAAAGGGGGAGAGAGACACTTTGTTAACGTGGAGCCCATATATTTTATGGCAGTCACTCCTGAGCATGTTCATTCCGTGGCGAAACTGCTTCTGGTCGAACAGTGACTCCACGTACTGAGCGTGTCGTAGATGCTTCTTCACCACCACCTTCTTCACACCCTTAGCTCTTTTTATCTCGCCCTCATCAGACATCAGGATAGAGTACATCTTAGGGCGCAAACCAACGTACTCCTTGATGGGCACGCCAGCGCACTCATCCTTCATCTTACCCAGAACCATTTTTGTTTTGTCACTGTGTAGGGCATGAGAAGGGTCAAAGTTACTAGTGTCAAAGAGATGCTCATCCTCCCTCATATCAGCATAGACGTCAGTGGTACGGATCTCAAGCAGCAGCGAGTCTGTGTCTGTGTAAAGCAGGTTAATATTACTGTCATATCTAGCCTTCATGGTATTGTAGTAGTAAAAGTCATACATCAAGTGCTTGGAGAGGTCCAGAATGCACATGCCAATGTAGACCGGGCGGTTCAGCACTAAGCGAGTCTTGTGCATATGCAGGGCAGCTAGATCATCGTCAAACACTTTTTGTCGAGCATAGGCGGGGCTGGCAACAAGCCCACGTATTTTTTCTTTTTCCGATGAGCGCACAATCTTAACGTCGACTCGCCTCCGGAGATTCTCCATCGTTTTACCAAAGACAAAGTTATTCATAAGTTTATAGAGATCCTTCTCAAAGTCGCTGTTGGCGGCCTTGCGCAGATCTGTATTCATCCTTATGTAAGGCTTCATCCATGGACTCTGGTCAAAGACAAGCGCACGATGAATCTTGGTGAGTCTCAACCCCAAAGACAGATATAGCTTGAGGTTCCTGTAGTGTACCGCATACTTCTCCTTGTTCCGCAGGTTGGGCACCAGCTTTTCAACTCCATTTCCGGTGCTCCCCAATGCACCTAGGAGATCTTTCTGGTAGTCTGACAACCACTCATTTTGCACAAGAAGCCGCTCCGGCGCTAGGGGGTAATCGTTGTGTTCGTCATGAAGCGCAGCAGGATACTCCAAGTCAACCTCAAGTATATACCCCGTTTCAGCATCATCGGGATGGTCCTGGATCTCTAGGTTCTCAGGCCGTTCCACCCACTCAATACCCGAAGTAGGTAGGGCTTGGCTCATCGCCCACCCATACAGGTTGTTGGCATCGAGGTACTGGATATAGCTCGCTGGCTTATCCTGCTCAAAGCCCTCCACGTATGGGTTATTCGCTTTAGAGTGGCGATGTGATACCATGCTTATCCCACCGCGCAGCCCCTTCTCAATAAACAGGTGCTTGTCATAATCGGTGAGAAGCTCGAGTTTCACCCCTGTGCTCTTAAGAAGCGCATTCCACGACAAACCGGGGCTGGTATAGTAGTGGGCCGGATCCAACCCGTATTGCTTAAGACAGGTTTTGCGGAATGTTTCAAACACATCGGCCAGGAGTAGTACATCCGTGCGTAAGTAAAGGTCATGGTAGTCCCCCATGTTTTTACAACCGAACGCGTTCCAGACTTTCTGGGCGTGTTCATAGTCTGCAGCAGATATACCCTGTTCAGAGAGCTTGCTGTAGAAATCATGGATTGGCGGCAGTGGAGCATCAAACTTATCCCAGCCATCCATGAACTCATAGGGATACACTCCCTTAAGCAGCAGCAAGCGCCGCTTCATCTGGTCTGGCTCGTATTCCTCCTTCACAGCAAAGGCGTCTGGGTTGTTAGCGGACACCAGCTTATCAAGCGAGGCCAGGAGAAACTGTGCACTATCAATGAAGCGCAACTGTCCAAGCGACAGGGAAAAATATTTCTCCTTATTGTTTGGGATACAGTTGATGTTCCCCTGCACTTCGCTCATGGCCCACATCAGCAGGGTTAACAGCCACTTAAATAAAATAGACCATATAAGGCAGAAGTCATCCCAGTTCTTTACGTTTATGATTGCCTTCTTTACCGCCAGCTTTCTCGGCAGTTTCAGGTAGGAGCCACCTTTCAATGGCTGGTAGTTGGCAATATCAATCCACAGAGTTGTGACCGCCTGAAACTCCCAGCCAGAACCTTGGTTGGTCCACTTCTCCAACCGCTCTTGGATATTAGCATTGCACTGGTCCAGCTCATCGTTAATATCTTCTGAGGAGAGAACCACCTGCTGCTTATTACGCAATACAGGTTCAAAATACTCAGTACTGTCATCATCTGAGTGCTTGGAGAGTCTTACCTTAAGGGCAAACTGACACTTGATTCCACCTAGTTCTTCCAGCTCACCAGTCAAAACTTTATGCATCTTCCGACGCATGCCCTTAAAGAACATCATAAGGTCCGAGCTAAGGGGGTGAGACTCAGGAACGTTCATCACCCATCCACGCAAATAGTTTTTAACAGCCCACTTAGTCTTCTTGAAGGCAAGACGCGCTGTGGGGACTGGGGACTGGGTTGCGGGGATGCGTGGGGCAGGGACAGGTCTGCGTGGGGCAGGGACTGGTCTGCGTGGGGCAGCAGTGGGGACAGGGATGCGTGCCACCCCAGCCTTTAATCTAGCAAACATCTCCTTGTATGTACGGTCATATTCATTACGCACTTGGAGTGCTTTGAGTGCAACCTTAGAGTGTGGATAAGGAGGCTTAAAACCGTGAATTGAAACATAATCATTTTGGGCTTCACGTGCTCGCTGATTATGAGTCATGTTTACTATACAGTTCCATTAGTCTAAAAGGAATTCGTTGATACACAAAAGGCAACAACAATACAGCGAGCGAACTTTGACCTATGCAGTAAACACCCGTCTCTGACAAGGTGCCAAGCTTCGTCGCACATAGCTGTCAAACCATGTTGTTGACAGCGCCACAAGATTTCTATTTTTATACAGTGGGGAATCCCCGTTCAGTGGCGCTGACTGGCGTGTCCCCAGCTATAGGCCGTTGTGAAACAATCTTTTGGGCAAGACGAAGACGACTGTGGTTGACTTTATCGAACCCACAATCCATGCACAATCCTACCTTATTATTTTTTATAGCCTTCTGACAACCCGAACAAAGACGATTAATGACACCATGTTTTATCTTATATCTGTGTAAGTTACAAAACTCTTGCTCTTGCGTGCAGGGCCTGTTACAGGGGACTTTCTTTCCGAGCAATATCCATGGGCACTTATTGTCAAATACTACCATTGTTATATATATAGATATCTATTAGTCTAATTTATAATACTGCAGAGGGCTTTTGTGCAACTCGTTTTGCCTTTATAGCATCTTTAGGTTTTTTCCCAGTCAAGCGGGTCACCTCATTATTTATCGCAGAGACTACAGCCTGCAGTCGAGAAACCCACTCAGTCGATCGTTTTCCAGTATCCCTTAACTCTACGGCATACTGGTGACCAAAGAGTCGTTCAGCAAGGGTTCGGTTAAAGCGTTCCACTATACCCTGGTCTCGATGGATATTCACACGGCCACGCCTGACTGATACTCCATGTTTTACTAACAGCTGATTCGCTGCACCTATAAACTCCCGTCCGGGGTCCACCTGAAGAAGTTTAGGCCAATGCAGCGGTCCTCGTTTGTATATCCTCTCAAGTGCACCTGCGACCTCCTTAGCCTCTTTTGTAGTCAATGGCTCAGCCGCTTTGTAGCGCGAGGCCACATCAACCAATGTTAGGGCATACTTGTAAGTCCGGCACTTCACAACGTCATGAGGAAGAAATAAGAGATCGGCTTGGTGAACCTCATTGGGGACAGGGACATCAAACTTTGGCCTGGGAATGTGTTTTGGCACTGGCAGGTAGATTTGCCATATAGCTTGCTTTGTTAGCCACCCCCTGGCAACTTCCTCAGAAACCCTCGCTTCTGTCGCAAGCTTCTTGATAGCAGTAATGCCTTTCCAGTATCCCTTAGGACTATAGTAGATCTCTTGCATGCGACGATCCATATACAGTAAACGTTCGAGCCTCCAAATGACCTACTTAGCAAGCCTGTATGCAACCAGCCCAGTCGCAGCCATACCCAGTATAATAAACGCCACCTCACGCCCCCTCTGTTCATCTGAGGGCTCGTAGAAGTCTGAAAGCTGCGGCTCAGAGCCCAGCGGGTCGACGGTTTTATTCGTAATTAAGGCGTACTCACGCATAGCCTCGTCCGCATCCTTAAAAGTATGCTCGGCGTGGCCCTGGCGGCGCAGTTGCTCATTGATGAAGTCTAAGCGCTCAGTTCTCTTCTTGGCCCATGCTGCCTGAGCATATTGAAGCTGCTCGATTGCCATATCATGGCGTTTACGTTCCGCGTCCACTTGGCTGCCTCGTAATTTAGAGAATAAAAAGTTGCTCCCAGAGAATGCAAGGGCGTTAACAAGAGCACCCCCAACAAGTAGCGCGAGTGTGGCCATTACTTCAGTATATCAACTGGTAAGATTCCTTGTTTAATTAAAATATCCTTTGTGGCCATAGCTAGTGATACATCGGCAACAGCCATAGCCAGGTCCCGTGGGGTGAAATCAAGACGTGGCACCCCACCACCCAGAGCCATCTTAGCAAGCTTGGCATAGCCTATTGAAATACCGGAAACAACTACAACGTGGTACAGAGCGTTGACGAGCATTTTTCCATCAGTAATTGGTGTTGTCATCTTATTCCATATAAAACGGATCCTTTAAATGAGCGTCTGGAGGCTTTTGTACCACAACCTGTTTAGGGTGTGAGGCTACCATCTGGTGCCAACACGCCAACACCGCCGACAACCAAAAGCACAGTCCATGTTGACCACGTCCACCTTTCCATAGGTTTGCTCGTTGATATTGGCTCGACAGCTTCGTCTCTACCATCTGTAAGCGCTGCCTTAGCCTCTCGGAGCTCTCTCAGAAGCTTATTTTGATTGGCTTTTCGAGCTGCAGCACCCTTTCGTCCTGCCACAACCCTTTTAGCGTTTTTTGTCACTGACGTTATCTCCACCGGTGTTGGCTCCCCTTGATTCGTGTTCGTTTCTTCCATGTTTACTTACTAAATTTATTTGTCCAATTGACAGCTCTTAGTAAGCACCTGTTATAGCGGAGTTAAGCACGTGCTATAGCGGAGTTAAGCACATGCTATAGCGGAGTTAAACACATACTATAGCAAGGAAGTGGTGTCTTCCTCTCCACCGGCCCCTGTTGTTTCGGTGCTTGTTTTTCTAAATTGACAGTGCTTAACTGTTGTTAAAGCCGCAGTTAAGGGAGCTAAAAACATACCATAGCGATGATATAGCTCACAAGTGGCAGTGCTTAGCGCGTGTCCAACAAACGGGTCCGTCTCGAGGTCTGTAATCAGCCTTGGCTGGTGTTCTGGTGGGATTGGTAGAAACATACAAGCAATACCTGAGTACAGCTGTAGCAGTGTCTGACCTAGAGTACGTGTCATGCTGGCACCTAGCCGAGCCTCGTATTTCACATACAGCTTTATGATCTCTTCATCAGACATTGATTCAACCTGGTCAATTGTAAGGCCCTTCAAACCAAGGTACTGACGGCCCTGACCTCCGGCTATGACGGCAGCAAGCCTATCTCTCTTAGAAGACATATCTACACCAGGGGTGCAACTAGGTTCCGCTCCCCCAGACTTTGTCTCTGCTAAGCCAGTCGAGTCCTGTTCAAGGAGTTTATCAATAATGGTATCAGGATCCATGAATATACGTATACGCCTTCGAGCTTCAAAATACTGCACCGCTACCCAGATGAAGAAACCTAAATTGATTACTGAGGCAGCGGCTGCTATCAAGGCCAATATCACTTCAATCGACGGCATATGCAGTAGGCTGATCAGTCTTCAGCAGCAGTTTTGCGTGCTTGGTCTTTGCTAGTAGTTGTCGTACTGTGGCACGTTCCTCCTTTGTTGGAATTACATCATTTTCACGTAAGGCGTCTTCAAACGAGTCACGGTCCTTGGTGTGAAAGAGCACCATCCAGCGAGTCTGCTCACGTAAGTCCGTCAGCACAGAGTTGTACTTTTGGGTGAGGACCCAGACACTTTGTTGCGCATGGCGGCCGCTAAAGGCCAGTTCGGATAACATGTCTTTCTTCTTGGTTAGGGCCTTTGTTGCCGAACAGTCATCAATAATGTACAGGGTTGGCTCGCCCTTAAAACAATGGTAGAAAGCCCTCAGGTGGTCATGGAGCCGCTCCCCTGGATCAACCACGTACACCTCTGAATCATCCCACACCCATGACCGCGTCCGATAGGCCTCGTTGAAACGTATGGTAGGGCAGAGGATTACAATATGCTCGAAGGCACCAAAGAAGGGCCCTTCAAGTAGGTCGAGGATGAATGCGGTTTTCCCACATCCTGTCTGCCCACAAACAATTGCCGAACAGGGGCCATCTGGAAATGTAAACTTAGTAGACTGCGCTGACGAACCTGCCATCTTTAATGTTAAGCTGTGCATCCATTACAATATACATATAAACGTTCAATGCACCGGCCGCCTCTGCCTTTTTTGTGATCTGTATGGTGATGCCCTCAGACGCATTCTCCACAGCCCTGCCACTACCGTGCAGCTGGTCGTCATCACTCGTCCTTAAGTCGAGCCATAGAGCATACTTAGTGGTTAGGTACTCTCCTAAGGATACGTCTGACAATGCCAAGTCTTTTGCAGCTATTGCTACACTGGGGTCTCGTTTACACATTGCTGCACAGGCCTTCTTCACCTCGTCCCACTGCTGGTAGCCACGCATGCCCTGGGCATAGAGCTGATTGGGGATGCCCTCAATGGTCACCTCGACCTTCGTTATCTTTGGGTTGTAGAACGACTCTGTTTTCCTGGCGTATGAAACATTGGTCGGGTCTTCAAAGAGCAGTAGGATGCCCTTCATGCTGCGAGCCGGCACGTTCAGGTTGATGTTCCACAGTGTATCTCTTTTATTGTATACAAGCTTCCTGTGACGAAGCACACGGTCATACAGAATCGAGAGTCGACCTGTGTACTGGGTGCGTATCATGCGGGCCAACTCTGTTTGGGTAACCATGTCATACTCCAGCGAGATGCCATCAATTTTGTAGCTTGCAGCGGTGTCGCCTGTTGCGTGAATCACGCGGTTGTAGTCGTTGAACGTGAGCTCGTATTCCAGTCTGTCATTAAGCGCGCTCTGGTAGAATGGCATGTGGCTCTCGAGGAGTTCAAAATCAAGCAGAACGTAGAAGCTGTTACCATACACATCGGCTACAGCCTTGTCCTCTTCCTCGGTATCAACCTTGTCTCCTGCCCCCAGTCGTATCTTAGTTGCGTTTCTATCATCTGATGTGTCAATGCCCTGGTACTGAAGGCCCTGTCTCTCCTGTGCTGTCCGCCACAAGTCGTGGTAACAGTGGTAGATATCGCTGTCATCAATAGACATGACCTCATTGCCAGAAATCTTGATTGTCAATTTCTTAACCACGGCGCGGCCCAGGTTTTGCACAACACTGCGGTTAACATCAGTCGAGGTAAGCGTGATTGTAAAGGCCATCCGTGCTGTCCCTGGAACAATGACGTCTTCTGCACCTAGATTGGGGAAGCGAACCAGCAGTTGTTGGTTCTGATCAATAGTGCTTGGATTGTTTGTAATGACTACAGATTGTCGCACGCCCTTTACCCCAAGGGGTTCGCGTATCCGGCGGTGTGGGTTTAGTTTGCGTCCGTAAGTACTCGTCATGTTGAATGTTTAATTACACTTATATCTTTAACACACAGACATGGAGTTTGATAACCCAGCATTTGACGACCCAGAGGAGGAAGGGGAGTGGGATAGGAATGAGACTAGCTTTGATGATGAGGAGACTAACCTGATTGACGAAACTTTAGATACGTCGTACTCGACTATGCCACCATGGGCTATTATTGAAATGCCTGCTGGGTTAACAGAAGATCAGGTGGCTTCCAAAGAAGAAACTGAAGTCTTAGTTAAGAGGTGGGAGAAGGCAGTGTCTAAGCATGGGCTGCAGGCCACTCTGGAGTTTAGATCGTCTCAACAAGGTGACCTTTGGGTTAAGTGGGACCGAGAATGGAAACTTCTGACATGGAAGAACAATCCAAACAAATTCCTCTCTCCTAGGAGTATCCTAGATTACGGTGGTACACAGCTTGCTCGGGCTCTTGGAGTGACCCCTGAACTATCCACAATGGCAGCAAAAGCCCTACAAGGCGTTGACAAAGCTGCTGCTAAAGCGGAAGCTGCACTTCCAAAGTTAGAAATGAGCAGCCCCGAAGCCATGACAGAGCAAGGTGGTGTGGAAGAAACAAGCTTCATAGAGGGCGTTCATAACGCCATAGAAGACCTAGGCACACAAACAGACAACGAACTACCACTCAGAGAGCTTATGGGGCTTGATAAGGCTATGCAGACCCAGAGGGGTGAGCTGGCCAATAACCTAGCTAAGATAACTGAGATAGAAAGGAATATAAAACAGCGGGAAGCTAAAATGGCAAGCCTGGCGGAGGAAGGGAGGGGTGATAGTCGAGCATGGAGATTCCAAGCAAATGAGCTTGCAGAGCTGCAGGACCTGCGGAGTGCCCGTATTGAGGCTGCCTCTGAAAACCGTAACCGTCTAAGGACCCAAATTAACCGCATCAGGGAAACGATCAACAGACTTCTTAACGAGGACACAACACTAGCTGAGCGTGTACGCGACCTGTTCCGGGAGCAGGGTATAACAATCGCCTCCATACTCACTGCGATTGGATTGGCAATCTCGACCCTTGTAGTTGCTTTGACGGGCGGAGGGAGCACTAGTCCAACCCCGGCACCAACGCCGACACCAGCTGATAAGCCTGGTTTAAAGGAATGGATTAAAAAACAGCTGAACTCCTTGGCAAACGTCCTGAAGGGCCTAGCCGGTAAGGCAGCAGCTGCCCTTCCAGGAATCATTGGATCCATCGTATCATGGCTGCTTACGTCAGCTGCAAAGGTGGCTGGTTGGATGGCAGAACATGTATGGGCCGCAGTTGTGGCGGTGGGGGGAGTTATCCTCCTGATACTCCGTGACTTACTACGTAGCAAACCAAAGCACAGCTAAGCCTATAGCGATTCCGCCTACAATAAGAGCGGTTTTCTCATCCTCGTGCGCCCCACGCAGACCGGTCTCGGCCATAGGGGCGGGCCCTGGAGAGGAGAGTTCTATATCTGTATCTGGCGGAGGGTCAAAGCTTCCTCTATCTGGAACCACCTGAACCGAGTTGACATCAGCATTGCTGCCGATCTGCTGCTCCTCAGTTGCGATAGTAATCAGATTGTTGTACCCAGCAACGTCTCCAATGGCGAGGCTCATATCAGACGGAGCCATGTACAGGACCATTCCAAACACATAATCAACCTTTGAGGAGGCATTCTGGAGGACGTTCTGATACCGTCGGATGGATGATGGAATATCCACTGGGGAGTTGATGGCATCCTCAACGTTAGCCTGAAATTGTTTTTGGGCATCAAAGGACGTTCCAACACCCAGTATCTCTGAGCGGGTCTGCGCCTGAGCACTAAGAATGGCCCAGACATAGGTCCGAATGCTGTCGTTAATTCGCTCAACGCCAGTCTGTGTAAAGCCCTCAGACGTGTCCAGTATGAAGGTACTCCAGGCCTCATCTGCTTCAGGTCCCTGTGCTAGATGTAAGACAGCACCCATTCTCTCCTGAAAGGATTGTAGGTTTTTCGCGTGAGCAAAACCTGGCTTTGTATCCTTTTCCGCCTCAAAGGCCATCCGTGTAGGGTCATAACGAACGTTTCGACCAGCAACCTTGACGACACTCCCGTATCCATACGCATCATGTGCATATAAGATACCAAGACCACTATTAGCTACGGTTGCCTTCTGACGCCAGTCTGTGTTTGGTTGAACACCAAAGTTAGTGCAGAGTCTCTCATATGCCCTCTTGTCATATGTATTGTTATAGGGGTCATAGGCATGATCCTGAGGTAGAGGCGCTTGCAGTTCTGCTAATAGGCGACGCACTGTGTAATGAAGGTGAAAGGTGTAGAGAGCTTTCACGAGTGGAATTCCAGCCTCAAGGTGGTCCTGGGAGGACACGCCGCAGCCGGCTGATGCACACCACACTGCAAAGTTTAACTGGTTCTGCCAAAACTGCATTGGATTTGTCAACCAGTCTTTTACTACTTTGTCCGCTGTTACCGGCGGCACCTTATAGTTACTGAATAGATCAGGAAACTTTGCTGAGAAAGTACCACCATTGTGAACAACTTGAATTGTTTGTCGGGTTAGTTTATCTCCCACACCATATGTGGCTGGATATACCCCGCCCGCACCATATGGGGTAGCTTTTCTATTGAAACTAAAGGCTTGTTTATTCATAGTGCTATGTATCACACTCTGTCAAATGTTCAAAGCGGCGGCGCTGTGTCCCTGCAAAAACCTATTGACAACACTGAGGGTGATCTATGTGTTGGCCTAAGGTCAATCACGTATACTGTGGGCTGGTACAATCTCGAATCAAACGAGACCATTCAATGGCGGTCAAGGACTTCAGGAGAGAGAGGAAAAATTGTCTCATTAAAACCGGGCCTCTGGAGTTTCAGCCTTCTTCGGGAGCAGATTACACCATTAGGTATCGGTTTGGAAGTTGATGCTGCAAATGGGTTTATTACCCTAACAGTTCCAGACAATGGGGTTGTGAATATATCAGACGGAGTGTTAAAAATGTTGGGTCTTGATGACGGCCTCGGGTGGATACCTTCAGGTACTTACACCGCCTACCGGCCCATCAACTTTAGCATGTTCTACACATTATATATTCACCTCGATCAAGTCAGCACCACACACAACATGCTAGATGGTGCACCCACTACGCTTCTTGAAGTTGTTGGCTTAGAGGGTGGCTCTTTCGGTGATATTATAACCATGAACATCACTAATCCTGTATGTAAGCGTGTCACTAGTGGAACAGTGCATGAGTTAAAGGTTCAGTTACGCAATAATAAAGGAAGGCTATTGGATAACCACGACTTACCTGTTAGTGTTGTTCTTGAATTTACAAGATGTCAATCAAAACGAGTATTTATGGACCTAAGCAAAAACCGACAGACACTGTTCAGGGCGCCGACCTCTCGGAATATGCTACAAAGACCTATGTATGGATAAAAGTGGCGGTACTATGACTGGAGACCTTGAAATGGGAGATAATAAAATCATTCAGTTAGGAGACCCAATATCGCCAACGGATGCTGCTAATAGAAAGTATGTTGATGACAGACATAGACAGCATCGCAGGGACCTGAGAGAACACATAAGCTCCCAAACGAAACATCTCATTACTATTTGGGCAGAAGCAAGTGGCCCCCTTCGCAGAGGATATGAGTGGTCGTTTGGCCATGGGGCTAGGGGTCGAGACTCACAAGACTCAAGCTGTGGATATACCATGACATGTGGTGGTAAGATCATTCGTATGGGGTTGTGTTCTGGTGTTGGTGCTGATACTGCTGCTATAACAGTCGTTCCTGTTATTAATGGAACGAATCAAGTGGTAGGAATAAGTAAGCCTGCTGACCTCGGGCTGTTGTAGTATATTTAGAACCGCCTTTACAGCTGGAAGAAGGCAACATTATTAACTTTTATACAACCGCACAAAACAGAGGGGCGACTTGGTCTGTAGCTTCATTCCTAATTGAACTTGATATATAGACTTATGTATACAAAGACAGTATGAAACAACAACCAACGACTGCACCGTTAAATCCGGAGCCTCCTCCATGTGATCTGGGGCACTCCTATCGGCTGAATGATATCAGTCTTAAGAAGCAATACCTTGAGAAAGAAAACGAGTATTATGGTGCTATGTACAAAAAATATAGGTGTGCAGTAAACTCAGTGGACGCTGTAGACACTGCTTTAGTTGCTGTGGGTATGTGTCTTGGCGCAAGTGGTGTAGGTGTAATGTCTACATTAGTTGCCATTCCTATTGCCACAGTGTTGGGTGCTACTGGAGCCGCTTGTGGGCTACTTGTAATTGCTGGAAAATTCATCAGTAGGCGGCTGACCATTAAGTTAAAAAAACATGACAAGATCCGCATTCTCGCTCAGAGCAAATTGAATACCATTGTTGACATTGTATCGGCGGCGCTTGAAGATGGGTATATCTCAGATGATGAGTTTAAGCTCGTTTCGTCGGGATCATGAAATATAGTCAAATGAAAAGTGACATTAAAGTAAAATGTTTGAAAGCGGCAGAATCGCCTCCTAGACCTGCTAAGGTATGACCCGGAAAGTCCATTTGAAGTGTGTGGGTTGCTAGATATAATGGAGGCGGGGATAAAATCGTTCTGCAACGATCATACTGTCAAACAAAATACGGACCAGTGGGAGACCATGAGGAAGGGCTGCGTTGGAGGAAGTGACTACTCCTCTATCATAGGGCAAAACTACTTCAGCAGCTATAGCAAGAAGCTGACAGAAAAAACTAGCAACGGGGGTGTTCGCTTTAGCGCACCCTGCCTCTAGGGTACGACTTTTGAGGAGGTTGCAATTGCGGTATTGGAGAAGGTGTACGACACCAAGGTCTACGGAAATAATATCTATATTGATGGCGGCGCGACGGCCTACTCTCCGGATGGCTTTTGTGTGCTCCCAATCCGGCAGGCTGGAGTGGATGCTGTCTGTCTGGGGCATCCTGAGGAGGTTGTACTGCTCGAGATAAAGTGCCCCTAAACTCGGAGTCCTGGGAGGGTGATTTCGAATATGTATAAGCCTCAGGTTCTGTTGGGGTTGCACCACAGTCCGGTGGCGACTATCGGGGTGTTTGTCGACTGTGTTTTCAGGTTGTGCTCCTTTGAGGACCTGGGAAGGGCTGAGACGTATAACCAGGTGTATCACAAGGATCGGAAGAAGTATAAGGAGACGGTGGCTTGGGGGTGGGCGGGGGTGGAAGGGCTTGAAGACGGTGACTATAGTGCGAACGGGAGATTTAATAGTTGCCTGGGCTTGGAACAGGAGCATCACGGTCCTTGGTTGGGAAGACCGAGTGGGACCACAGAGAGGCCGAGGGGGCTTTCTACTATTGGAAGTTCTTTACGATGAGATTGATAACCGCTCGTCCCGATCCCGACTTTATCGAGAAGAACGACTCTAAGGTTGCCCAGTTTATACAGGACCTCAACCACGTGAAAAATGGAACTTACAGCGACGGTCGCAGATATTTATCACTCAATAACCTCTATGGTGACTAACTACTGGTGTGGGCCTAGGGGCTGGAAGGGCTGGGCTCATATGGTGTGTGGGGGGAGGTGCGAGCGGTTCGCTGGCTCATGTGAGTCACCCTGTGTGTTTTCTGGGTTGCACCATATGAGATAGGTGTGTCATAATCATATGAGACTGGTGTGCCATTATTACTAAACTTGAGGGTCGTGTAAAGGAGTTGATATTACATACAGAGTATATGAAAGATGAAAAAATAGTTTGCATCTGAGTGATATGGAGACTAAGTATGATGACCTTGTGAAACTGCAGGACATGGTGAGAGATCTAGAGGTTAAGAACAATGATCTTATGGAGCGAATGGAACACCTAGAGGATCTTGTTTGCAGGTTGTGAACGACATACTAGTTTACCAACAAACTAGCCCCTCGGCCCCGTTTGGGGGTCTGGTCCGAGGGGCCCTAGGGTGATCAAATATCTTGTATAAGCCGTCCAAGGGTCAGTAGTATATATAAAGGAGGTAGGTGTGCCTGAACCGCGACATAAAGGTAGCCGAAAGTCGGGTTGCTCTGGAGTAAAAGAGCGCTTCTATAAGATAGGTGTGCCAGAACCCATATGAGATAGGTGTGTCATAATCATATGAGACTGGTGTGTCAGTACCTCTCGCACATGTGAGTCAGCCTGTGCGTGTGTGTGTTGCACCATATGAGATAGGTGTCTTAATCATGTGAGACTGGTGTGCCAGAACCGCTACTCCCTATACTACTCCATATATAATGAATTGTACATTATTCGATTCTACGGCAATATGATCGATTTTATGATTCGAAATCATTGATAACGCAGCAGTTTGGGTGTGTATGTTTTCTTCTTTCACTTGAATGATGCACAAACATTTGAATTTTCTAATGTTTCAAGTTTCGTCTATGCTGGTACCTCGTGTACGATATAAACACATACATAAGCTAGCGATAAAATCGGTAATCACAGAGGGGACAACAGAGGAAAAGAAGAATCAGAAGTGATTACATATGTTCGCACTCTCGTGCCTTGCTCTCGTCTATACAGCGTAGTGTTGTTACATCTGCTCATACTCTGACTCGTCCGGTGCTCGCCTCTCGTCCATACGGAGTAGTGTTGTTACAACTGCTCATACTCTGACTCGTCCGTTGCTTGCCTCTCGTCCGTATGGAGTAGTGTTGTTACAACTGCTCATACTCTGACTCGTCCGTTGCTCACCTCTCGTCAACACGGAGTAGTGATGTTACATCTGCTCATACTCTGACTCGTCCGGTGCTCGCCTCTCGTCTATACGGAGTAGTGTTGTTACATCTGCTCATACTCTGACTCGTTCGGTGCTCGCCTCTCGTCCATAAGGAGCTCATCTTACGGACCATCTGAAGCTGTAGACATCGGTCCCAGAACTGCACCACAATGGAGAAAGCCTGTGACAGAAATTGTCAAACGTTAGTGCGTATCGCGCATGCTAGATATCACAACTCACCACTATTCCTTCATAGTGACCGGCCGGGTTATAACCGACGTACCTGCATTAGGAGACTCCTCAGACATCGTGGGTGGTGATTTGTTTCGTCCCTGTTGAAATTACTCCAGATGCAACTTGATATGAAGCCAAGATTAACGAGTGCAGAAATACCAAGGAGAGCGGCAAACAAAATAGTTAGACTTTGCGGTGAGTTGTAGCCGCTAGAGCAATCTGCAAAACGACCAACACACCGTCTGCATGACATTCGAATCCGCGTTAACCTTGTGAGGATGGTTTACATCATTTATCGAGATGCAATTGATATTTTCCTTCACAAAGTATAATGGTTTGACGCCAGCATAGAATATGGAGCCATGTCAAGATGGACAGGTTTTACCTCCTGCTGCAAGGCTAAGTTCAGTTATTAATTCCGCTACAGATGTCATTGAAGCTGTTAGCGCGTGCTCTCTAACGATGACACACCATGATGCGGAAGCCAATGTCAACGACATATTTCAATTCAAGAAATAAGTAGTTTAAAAACATTACCGGGTATAGTAAATATCTCAGACATGGAATCGGAGGCGATATTTTCATTGTTGACAACGCGGACATTGACTTCCCATCGACCACCAGTGACGTCAGCTATACTGACTCTGGTGGACGTGGTGGGATCCATGACGTCATGCGTCATCCACTCGTCAGTTCCCACACGTCTGTAGAGGACATGGATGGACGAGATACTGTCACATCCAGATGGCGCTGACTGTTGGACAAAGAAACACGGAAACACAGCGCAACATCAGCGTCACCGGACGCTTCCCTGTTCGATACGATCATTTGTTTGTTGCCATTCTCACTGAAGCCAGCTCATGTGTTTTCACTTGCCTGCCACGCTACGTCGACGATGACGCCGGTTGTTATGCTTAATATCGTGACTGGGTCAGGGGCTACAAGCATAACGTTATACTTGATATGATCACTTTGTCAGGGGCTGCACAAGGTTATAAAAAACAACATGACTTAACCAAGGGCTGCAAGAAGAAGGTTACACTTAATGAAATGAATAATTAAGGGGCTGTGAGAAGAATGTTGTATTTGAAATCGTTCCTTGTTTAGGAGCTATTAACAAAACGTTTTATTCAGTTTCCTGACTAGCGTTAATTGTTGTGACTGACCTGGGGTGTGTAGTCCATTGATAAATTTGTTTGAACATCTGTATACACTCACTCTCAATGTGTACACGGTGTTGTGATCAACTTGCTGATGACGGCCCTGTACTCAGCCTCACCAGCTACGTGTGATACAATCAGTCCTTGGAGGAAGTAGAGGTCTGTATTGGTTTTATACACGACCAGGTAGCCGTAGTACTGAGCCAGGCTTCGATAGATTTCCTCATCTCCTCTCCACGTCACTCTGACTTGTGAGGAACTGACAGCGGTTCCTGATATAGCTGTCTGGTCGCTGTGACTAGGTTCATCTGTCGGTGTAGATTGTAGATCATAGAAATATTTGGCAATCAACATTATCAGCGCGTGTATTTCACATCCAATGCAAGTAAATCAATAAGCAGGAAGCTAGGTGAATAATTCTTAGTTCGGTATTAATTTGGTAATAGCCGTGATACAATGAGACGGCCATTGAAGGAGCTACTGACTGATATGTGTGATGCATTGATCTCCTAGATACCAGTCTTGACATCCATCAGGACATCCTCCATTCGTGTTATTGCACGCCGTAGATCCTCCTTTACAGTGATGCTCAGAGCAAGACGACTCACAGTTGATCCCGTAGCGACCATCCTCGCATGCTTTAACCAACGTAGAATAATAAGTTGAACATTCTGCATCTTGCTAAAACTGAATTCAATCCAAATGCAACGCTACACAGACGCTTTTATTTTAATGTATATATTCTCACGTGTCGTGCGCTACAGCGGACAACGTCATCACAGGACGAAAGACATCTGGTGCAGTCTGGAATGTACGTAGGACACTGTTAATGCTACACTCTTCATGTGTAAGTAAGCCTTCTCTATAAAATAAACCAAACTATCATTTGCGATCAGTATAGCAAATCATATGAAGATAAACCCAGATGTATTTTTTAACTATGCAAGAAAATAACTAAAAAGAAAAGAAACTATAGGTCCTATATTGAATAGCGCAATGACGTAATTTCGATGGACAAAGAAAGCAATTAGATTATTCAACGGTGGTTATGAGGAACAACTAGACAGGATATCATTTAGTCAGGACGTTAAGTCGTTATATGTTAAACCCTGACCTAGATAAACTCTACCTACGGCTTCTAAAACAACTCACTACAGAAATATCGCTACCCTTGCAATCATATTCAGCCAGTCCATTGGCGGCGGTAATGTTCATGACGACAGGAAATGTGCTAATGTTAAAACCGATATATTCAATAAAGTAGTCGTTTGCAGTCAGAAAATTATCCATTTAGCATCTGGGGTGAGGAAAATTATGAAAACACTTGTTAGAGAACTCTTAATTAAACATAAATTATTGGATAAATCTCAGCATGCTTTTCTCAGTAAGCTGTCTTGCCAAGCCTACACTATGGAATTACTAACAATGAAACACTGTATATGTAACGTTTTGGGACTCTCAAAAGAATTTGATGGCGTCCCCCACCAACGTGTAGGTAGCAATCTGGGGCCTCAATTCATCAGGGGTAGTGCATTGGCATACGTTAATTGAGGCTCAGCAATAAGACGCAGAGAGGGGCGATAGATGGAATTGAATCGGATAGGATACGGTTTATTAGTGGTGTCCCTAACGGGTCAGCCTTGGGACCCGTTTGTTTCTCAATCTTCATTAATAATATAGAGACACAGATTGTACTCTATACAGGAGGATCAAAAACAGGCATTTTACTTATAACAAAGCTTACGCATTGCTTTAGACTGGGGAAATGATTGACAAAAACTTTAACGACTAAAAATGCAAAGTAATACAGATACGTCGGGCAAACGACAAGTTTGGAAACAGAATGGGCAATGCTACTCACGATAATATATATAACAGAAAGGATATTTGGTTGTCATAATTGATCAATCGTTCAAATCAAGCAAACGCTTCTGTGCAGCAGCAGGAAAGGGATGACAGAGTTCTCAATATGATCCTACGGACGTTCACTAGTCACTCTAAGAGAGTTTTATCACACTTTTTTAGGCACTTGTTAGGCCCTCTATAGAATATGCAATTTGGACGTGGTTACTATTCATTCAGCGTGACATAGATTACTACATACGTGTTCACTAAGCTCTTAGCTGGTATGCCTGAGTTTGGTTACTAACGAAGAAGACTTCACTTCTTTAGACTGATATTCTCTTCAACACAGTGTCTCCGTAGGGGTCTCATACATGTACAAGATGTTCAATGTATTAGATGAATTAACTTCAATTCGTTCTTTCAGTTTTGATGTGCTGATAACTCAAGACATTTGGGGACATTCGTGCACCTATGGCTAGGGCCGAAATAATGGCGTTGTGACCCATTGGAATAGTTCATCAGCTTATATAGTTTCCGCCAGTTCCCTGAACTCTGAATAACCAACCCGATTCGTATTTTAAGGACAAATGATTAGTGTGGGGTTTTAAGTCTACGTAATTATTTGTCAATCGTTGGTGACCATTGACAGGGCATCTCGGGACCTTACGATCTTTTTGCCCTGGCCACCGACCATCATAAGGTATAAGATGGCTATCAAATCATATGGTGCAGTTAGCTGATCATATGATAGTATGACATCGTCAGATGATAATGCCTGCGCATGACAGCGTCAGATAAGCATTCCTGAGCGTAACCAATCACCACTGGTTGGGTAGCCTTAATGGTAGTGCTAATATACAATGTGCACCAATTGGTGGCGCTGCAGAAACTAAAGCTTTTATAAATACTTCAACAGAGATCAGTTGCAATATTAACAAGTATCGATTGCCAGCAAAGGTATAATTCCAAAGGGATGACAGCTTATACCTACCTCAGAGAGATACTTGTCTATCGAAAGTTATCTACTAACCTGCCACAACAGTTTCATGTCCCACCACCACCATCTCACAGATATTAATAAGTCCTGGCTCGAGCCCACCTCCTGTCCTCTTCATAGCGGCCGACGAGACGTGAGGTACAGGAGAGTGTCACGCTCCCTCCATCAGTCGCCGGACCATTATAGTATACACACAGAGCGTCGTCAGCTAAGTTACTGCTGTTATCGACGCGGATGTTAAAGTAGCCCGTTCTATATCTATCTGAAAAAAACACAACCAATCACCGCCCACAAAAACGAAGCGATCAAATATATGATAATATCATAACCTGCATATTGCTTTAATACATACATGCGTACATAAGCACTTTGATTAACTGCTTACAACTCCTCCTGTTGAATAGTGTGATGCTGATGATGTTGTAGTACCCCTGGAAGTCGACCCTCCACCACACCACGCGCTGCCGTTGTTCCAGCCTGTATGGGCGCAATGATCGTTTTCATACCCAGTAATGTCGCCATCCACTGCGTTGGCAGCGGCCCATACAGTTCCTATCTGTGTGGCAGGTTTCTCTAATGCGACGTTGCCTGTCAATATATACTATCAATGCGAATAGATTACTTATATAATTGGCATGCAATAGGTAGGCATCTAATTATCAAGTAATAGCCAGGCATTCAAACTCCATACCTTGATCATGATTGCCATGCAAGAAGCAAGTCTCACTTTGAAACCCTCTATTTAATTACCTATTCTATATCCGGGTCCTCGCCAGTCAAACAGCGCCTCTTTGCCAGCAGGACGTGGTTGCCCCTGTCTACATCCACCATGACACGCACCGCTTGTTTCGTCACAGACATCATCGTTGGCGCAATTACACGAAAAAGAACAGCCCGGCTGAATGTCGAATATACAAGATGCAACAAATGATGTATATCCACGGGTCATGGATGTGACGATGGCTTCTTGGTAATTGAAGGGAGTATTAAAGAGCGCAAAATCTCAGATGTACGTGATCAAGACGGGGTTTTTAACACGAGGACGGTGTATTTTAATAAAAGGAGAAGGGTTGTTAGCGTTTTTACAGCAAACATATCCGGTAAGCAAGACCGTCCTTCTTTACGTGGGCTGTGATGTTGAACCACAAGCTTTGATCGTGGAACAGATGACGGTTGCTCATGCTGATAGAAGTAGCACTGGGACTGCTTTGTCATATCAGAGACCGAGTGTTTACGGTCATTGAAGTCGTATGTCTTGAACCCACTACAGGGCTGATATTACCTACACCGGATGCTCTTGCCACTGGAGCATGACTTAGTTACACGAGCGTCATATAAGATAAACTATTGCTGTCTCTGTTAAACAGGGCCCATATTTGTGTCTTTTAAAGTGAGGTCTCTGTCTATTGACTAGATATCTAGCTCACTGATGTCCTCACCTCCTCAGCTTTAATGCGTTTTTAAGGCTCGCAACAGCACCAGGCAAGAAACCTCACTGCTGAAATAGTTGTGTTTGCTTTCCGCTCCTATTAAGCCAATCATCCCTACTGTAGGAATTGAGCTAGCAAAATGCCTCTCTAATGAGGTTTCAAGTGTTTGGCAATCATTATGGCCATGTTAAACAGACGATCTGTCTCCTTGGCAACAGTAAAGAAGGTATAATATTGAGTGTTACGTGTGTGCGAACGGGGTGTGTGGCACTGTGCGTGTATTTGTGTGTGTTTGTTGTCTGCACGTGTGTGAGGGTGTGTGAGTGTGTGAGTTTATGTGCAAGCATCTGTGTGTGTGATTGCGTGTGATTGTGTGTGATTGTGTGTGTGCGTGTGAGTGGATATGCGTGCGTTGGTGTTCGTATGTTTGTGCGTGAGTTTGTGTGTGTGTGTGTGTGTGTGTGTGTGTGTGTGTGTGTGTGTGTGTGTGTGTGAGTG
This sequence comes from Urechis unicinctus, assembly GCA_034190875.2. Lineage (NCBI taxonomy): Eukaryota > Metazoa > Annelida > Polychaeta > Xenopneusta > Urechidae > Urechis > Urechis unicinctus. The sequence continues at coordinate 71,296,508 of CM067343.1, read as the reverse complement.
TGTGTGTGTTGTGTGGTGTGTGTTGTGTGTGTGTGTGTGTGTGTGTGTGTGTGTGTGTGTGTGTGTGTGTGTGTGACCAGTGTGTGTGTGTGTGTGTGTCACCAGCGGACCAGCGTGATCAGTGCGTCGGGAGTGAGGTGGCTGGAATTTCCACACCAACACACAATAAGTATGGGTAAATATGCCACAAGAGTGAGCTTTGTTGAAGGAGCTACAGATATCAATGCAATAATCAATATAAATGAAAACCGCCCACTTTGTACCCGTTGTCAATGCAGCAGAATCCAACTTATTCCCAGGACATATCGGAGACCGATGACTGAAGTCATGTTTCTCTGTGGAGCGACTTACCTAGCGAGTATACTGAACGCATATTGTCGTATGAAAACGACCGTCGTGGAAATTCTCCACGCTGCACGCATGATTTCTTTTAGGGCAAGCGAAAACATTCTGAGAGCCCATGAAGTGACTTACGACGCAGGTTATGGTCGGTTAGCTTCCTTGTGTCTGCACTGATAAGATACCGACGCAGATTCACTGCATCATATGCATTGATCGTTACACTTTCAAAATCGTTCCCATTCCTAGATCATGTTAAACCTGTTCTTATTAGACAGAAGATGAAAATCAGAGAGTTAGGGTGATAATACTGAGAGATTGTGGAATTGCACAGATAATGGAATAGTGCACCACTCATTTCTCAGTTATTATTAACAATGTTCAACGTAGGCAAAACAGTCGCAATTTCAAAGCATTGAACCTGACCCTAAAATAATGCATATCAAATACAGTGAATGCTTATTTTAATTAATTGAAATATCACGTACTCCATCAAAATGTTGTGTAAAGCTACTAAGGTCCTTTAAAATTTTGTTTATGGAACTCCATTCTATTGAAATGTAGTGTAAGACTAATCCAGTCCATTAGTATTTGGTGTATGCCTTGTAGTGCATTTTAGTACAATAATTTATGGTAGTAGGTTCATTGAAATACGGTTCTAAGCTATTCAAGTCCAGCTAATGCAACTCACTGAGTTATGGTGTATAACAGCTCCAGTCAGCTGAAATATGGTGCACTGCTACTAAAAGCCTATTAGAATATGGTGTATGACCACTCTTTATTGTTAGCTCTACAGATGGGCATAGATTATCATATACCTCTGTTTTAACCTCAGTCCATCCATCAGCTGGTGAACATTTGATTGCACCTTTCCTATTTAACAAGCTACCATCCCTAAAGTTCAAGTGGACTCCTCTGATGTTGATCCTTCCCCACAATAAAATATATATGCTTCATATGACCGTTAATAGGATAAGTTGATAGGATAAAATCACTTGTCCTGTCTAAACCAAATGGAGGGTAACTTTTATTAGCTAGCTGCCCCAAATTATGCATGGACCCCTGTGATGTTGATGGCTCTTTGTCCACTACAACCTTTGAGTAAACTTGAGTAAACTAAATATCTATGCTTATCCCACAGAGGAAATGAAGTTTGATTTTGATGGCATGTTTTCTTATCGAGCAAACTAGCTGTCCCAAACAACATATGCTTGTTTATAAAAGCAAGCTAGCTTTCCCAAAGAATATATGGACCCCTCTTATGTTGATGGTAGCTAGACATCTATAATCTGCCCTTTATGATCTTTGACCCTTGAGTTAGTTGAGAAAAACTTGTATAAAATCTCTGTGCTATTTTCAACAAAACAAACTCTTTTTATGGTGTATTTCCTAAGAGAGTGAATGAGCTGCTCCAATTAAACCATGGACCACTGTGTTGTTGATGGCAACTAGTAATATAAAATGTAGCCTTTCATGACTTTAGACACAGTCATAACAACAATAGTGCACAGGTTTGCAAACTATAATTCACCTAGAGGGTCTATTAGAAACTAAACTGATAAAATAATTATTGCCCATGTAAACCTTATTGATAAAACCCTTTTAAAGGTGCATTTCATTAAAAAATCACTCGATTATTAATCGAAAAAAAAGTTGCTAAATGCAAGAGTATCTGAAATGGTGCTGATATCTGGAATCCAAAGTTGAAATGGCGTATATGTTTCTTGTTGTTCTTAAATAAACTTTCAGTTCCTTATTTTCACGTCCCGTCAAAATTAACCCTGATTTGGAAGCTGATGTATTATTAATTCCGAAAGCGCAGAAATGTCATCAGTCTGTGCCGTTCTCCGCCGGTGGATGTTTGGTTTGTGCTATTTTCATTGCGATAATGGACGACCAAAGCAAGAAACGAAGAACAGGTGGAGGGAGAAAGAAGCTATTAACAGATTCAACAACTAAGAGAAGGAAGCGTAAGCTAGACCAGTTGCGGTCTAACTAGCCGCGCACGACGGTAATATAATTGATAAGACGTCGTGCATGGCTACGGACTAACACGAGGGTCTCTTTAAGATTGGCATTCAGGGAAGTGAGGAGTTTGACCAGCGAAGAAGCTGCAAAGTTTTTGCTGGACATGTAAGTAATCTCGTTGTATTATGAATACCCTGCTATCGAATCGGCCTGTATTGAATCGATTTGTGTAAATGTCACAGATTAAATAAAATCTAAGGGCCTATTGTGAGTCCATTGCACTAGTTGGATTTGTCAATTGTTGTTGCAAACATACCTTACTTTGTAAATGTCAGGTAGAGAAAGTATTGCATCCCCTTGACCCTAATTCAATGGCTGGTGTTCAGGTGTTCGTCATACCTTGCCCGCAATCAAGTTGTGATAATGGACCACAACAGGCATATGGATCGGGCATATGCACTCAAGAAGGATGGTCAGCAATTGTAAGTCTCTCATGACCACTCAGCTACACACTGACTAAATGTCCTATCAGAAAACAAAATACTGATGTCGCACATTTAATGTTTTCTAGCTATTTGGCCATACAATGCCATTTTGTTGTTTTACAGGTACAGCACTCGCTTCAACAAGCAGTCAAAGACGTGGTCATCGGTTAGTAGGCCAAGACTTACGCTCATTTCCCAGATATGATGACAGAAATCTTATGGCCTAAGCAATGCGACAGCAATCAGAACAACACCCACAACGCTCTGCTGATGACCCATCAACATCAGTCTGAACATTGCTCCTGTGCCAAGGCCATCTACCCAAGAAGCAGTTGAGTTGCAGTTGTCTCGTTTTGATTAAAAATATGATTTGGAAATTTGTTTTTGTTGAAACGACAAATCTTTTATTAATCACATTCCTTTGTCTGTAAATTCAACTGTAATAGAATAACTCATGGAATTGGCAAATAAATAAAGCATGAACTCATTTTAATGTCACTTTTATTTTCATCAAGGCTAGAATTATGAATATAAAAAGTCAAATCTGAAGATAACGTGTCATGACTAATTGAAAAAAAATGTGTGCATAATTCTTTTCTTCTGTGTTTGAGAGACGAAAAGTTGACTATTATATGAATGCTTATTCCATAAAACAAATAGGCAATAAATTATGAGATTGTTGAAAAAAATGTTCAGAACAATAATACCACATGTTTAGTGAGACTAGGGAATTTCAATACTGGGACTTATCAACATAATTCACAAAAAAATACCAATCAGAACAATGAGATATTTCCTGATTAAAATTACGAATTAAAACATTTTAGCTTAGTATATTACCAAAACCTACTTTCTATTAAGCCTGTACACTGTCAATACTTGTCAGGGAAGAAGTCTCTGATCTTCCACACACAACAGGAGAGAGCTACCCTCCTGTTGCACTCTCCAGAAAGCCATGAGTCCAATGAACCAATTGCCAATCTTTTTTGGTCCTTGACAACCGCATCTAACTCCCATAGCAAGTCCACCCGGTACCTGTTAATAACCTCGATGACCATCGGGTCAAGCACAACTGACGTAGTGCATATTTGCAAAAGTCTGGGCTGTTGGTGTAACATTGCCGCTCCACAGGGGTAGGCATTTTCCTACATTGAAGGCACCAGGTGAAGTGATAGTTGGTGGAGGGTGGCATCCTTCTTTCGGCGGTGTGGGTTGTCGGGTGATTGTAAGAGCTAACTGTGGCTGTCTGTCTAACCAGCAACTGGCACACTCCATCCAAATCCAGCCACCGCACACAATTCTGAAAATACTATGAATAATAAAAAGTCTTCATTTCATGGATTGAATATCCCCAATGCAAATCGCTCTCTGTGACCAAAATTGCATGAAGGTTTTTGGCGCAGCTGAAGAGTGCTAACTGCTGAGTTGTACAATACCTTCAATTTCTCTTTCCGTGACAGCTCTACAGATTTCGCAGCCACTCTACTCTGCTGTAGGGCCTTAGTTAGTTATTGTGTGTGTTGCCATGATAGTCTCTGCAAACAAGATAACCTCACTTTCGGTCTGTCGAGTCTACAAAACAAATGAGAACCAGTGATAAAATATGGTTCGATAAGTCCAACATTGGACCCCCTATTTACAGACAAAGTGATTCAATTTAAGGCAAGCCCAAAGTAGTTGAAGAAGGTGGGGCTATTTGCCACCTCTTTGGGCAACCTCCATCGACTTGGACACCTGTGTCATGGCGAACAATTTCAAACCATTAAAAACATTCTTCCCAGTCATAATGGATGTATTGAGTTCAATAAAATACCCTTGATAAGAATCCAATTCAAATAATTTAGGAACTAACTCAGGTTGTCAGAATCTGTACCATGACCCCTTCCACGGCCTCTTTTTGTATGTGATCCCCTTCCTGGCGTATCGATTTCCTTTAAATTTGAACATGACAAGAATAATTCAATCAATGCCAAAAGCCTGCAAAGGCCAGCCAAAAACAATTTATAAATAATACAGATTTAAGGTCATCTCTGTCACTAAATTTCACACCAAATTCATTCCAGCTATCCAAGGTTCTACAACACCAGCATGGTGTTAAAGTAGACAACTATAGACACACAATCTAAACCATGCGATTAAATCTTAACAACGTGGGTTGCAACAAACCTAAAATAACCCTAATCAGAACCAAAAACTCCCCACCTGTCTACTGTCCCTTGTCCAAGCCCATACGATGATGCATACATTGCATTGGCCTGGCGCTATCTTTTCTATAGGGTGTATGCATGCAAAGAAGATAGCGCCAGCCGGCCAATTCAAATCCCTGTTTCAGTTCACTACAACCGGATAACGTAGACGATACAATTTATGAGTTCATTCAGCAATATTCAAATAGTTTGCGATGCAAAAGCACCAATAATTGCATATGAAATAATCCAACTTAGAACAAGTGTCATGGTTTTATACTCCAAAGCGTGACAGACTAGTCAAGAATATTGTTTTTATTACGCTTGAATATACGCAGCCTCAGGGTTATCGCCGGTCTAACGAAAATAAGAATATATAGGACGTCTTGTAGGGCTACCTCAGGGTGTTCGCCGATTAAACGCTATTTATTGTTAAATTGACGGGGAAAATATTGTACACATAGTGTTCACTATATTGAGGCGGCTCCTTCTTTTTTATATAATATTCTTAGCTACAAAGATTTTTTTTATTCCATTTATCCATAGTTCTATGTTTTAAATGGGTATCGTAACTAAAATAAGGTGACTGCACGCTTTTTTTCTTTGAGAAAAATGATTTTGAAATGTACATTTTCCACGTCGAATCTGACAAGATACCGCTCGGTAAAATTCGTGAATTTCCGTACAGTGACGTCATTCGGGATGTTCGCGAGTATTCCTCGCCATCTTCAGCCTTCACGGTTGGTTGACAGCGTGTGTCTTACTCGTCCTTCTTCACAATCTGGTGCGTTTGTTGGTGTGGATTAATGCCTTATTTTTGTGCGTTTGGTTGTCGGAACAATGAGAAGTCAGGCGTGAGTTTTTTTTCTGTTTCCAAAAGACAGCAAAATGCGCCGCATATGGGTGTCGAAAGTCAAACGTAACACTGGAGTCATACCCTTACGACAGTTCTATGTTCTGATCATTTTTCGAGAATGGTGCCTATGATACGACTCAGTGCTAAAAAGTCAATGATTTCGTAAGAAACCTACGCTCCCGAAAAGAAGCCATACCGACTCTCTTTAGCCACGTTGGAGTTGATGACAGTTAAAGTAAGCGACAGAGTGCCTCGGAGAAAAGGCAACGACAACAGGTGAGATCTGTTGGCTTGAACCTTTTTATTTAGGGGAATTAGGCTAGTCCTGATATGTTGTCGTATACTTATTTAGATGTTAAAGAATTTATCACCAAGTTGCCAGTATATCAATCCAGGCAGCTGTTTCTTGTCATGCAGGTAGTAAATGAAATGGTATTGGCAGCTGCCTGAGCAGAAAGATAAATCAAG